>JAGXJF010003722.1:0-119526 GCA_019208055.1 Stipa capillata
TCGGTCACCCGGCCCATCCGTGGCCAGGGCCGATTCGTCTCCTTTTTTTAGGATATGCGCGGGGGGCAAATAACACCCGGTAGCCATGTCTCATCAGTTGACCAACCGTAGGTATCGCAGTCTAATGATTCAACGAATCACCATCACTTTCGCCAAAGTTTGTGGCACAGCTTGGCTTCTCCGATAATGAGGGTTTTCTACCGACCAACTTCGCCCCTCCGACACTAAATCAGGACGCCCAGTTATGGACCATGTCAGATTCCATTGATCCTATACGCTCTACTACTACAATTCCGCACAACTGGCGTAAACCCCTTCATGGAAAATACGTCCAAGGCCTTCGGATAATTGATCTCCAATGCCCTATACTAGCCAAAGCGATCACGTGAACGTACGACAGTCCCATGTCTGGACTATCACCGTGCAGCTCCCGTCTGACCACACGATGGTCGTAAAACACTCCGAAAGCCTCTCCGATGGTGATCCATGATGGATCTATATATAACACCTCTAGTGGGCAATACCCCCAATAGGTACTTGCAATCGCGAAACAAGTCACACAGACGGCGAACATCGATGAATACGCCTCTGGCTAGGAAGACTCCTCCCGTCGAACCCAACACCTTCCAGATACCGAGTCACACGGGTCCTCAGGAAAGACCCCATTCCAAAAGATGACGATCTTTTCAGATCAAGGGCTACTAAGTGTCCCTATCCCGAACATCTAGAGAACTTCTCAGGAAACCCTTATTCTATCGACTCTCACATGTTCTAGAAGGAAAGATGTGGATGACGACATGGAGCAATCACATACTCCAGCACAAGAGGTAGGCAGAATCTCGCACAGAGCGGCCAACACCCGTAGCACCAATAGAAGCATTACTCACTCTACCCAAGCTACTACGTAACGGGGCTACATCGACCAAACTGTCTCATGTGCTCATCAGTCCCGATGGCTCGAGATCTAAGACAAGTACGCGACAATCATGGATGTTACTTGAGAGCCCCATCGCGATGCTCCCAGATCATATAACACTTCTCGAAACCACTAAAAGATTGAGGACCGAATCCCGCCGTTACCGGACACTGAATAGATTCTACCCGGGGGCTATTTTATGACTGGCCAAGCCTTTTCCACATATCTACGATAGATCGACATCAGGCCATCCTAGTTCAACACATAAGAGACCAAGAAGTTACGATGAACACCCGGATCCCGCCAACGTTATTCTTATGGATCTACACGACTAGTACATCGTGGCTGCGCAAGCGAAATGAGAAGGTGATGCCAACTATCTCTGCTATCCCTCAAGGACAAATGAGAACTTGGCTTACACACCTCCCCCACACCCCCTGCTCGATCATACTCGTGTGGATACAATTGTGTAGCCAATTTCCAGGATAACTTCCAGGGAATGTACGTGCACCCCATAAAGCCTGACGACCTCTATACATCTACTCTTCCAAAGAAGGGGGAATCCTTGCGAGAGTACATCAGGAAAGATTCAGCAACGTCCGTACACATATATCCAACATAACAGATATACACGAGGTGATTCTAAAGCCTTCATACGAGTCCACAAACATCAGCAGTGCATCGAGAAGCTTGCAATGTGAAAAACCGGGAACGCCAAGGATTTAATGACTAAATTCGTCATGACAGGACGCTAACGCTGAAGAACTCTCCACTATCTCAGAGACACAGGACGAAGGCATTTGGCAGCCCAATCGGGTTATCCACGACAACTCCAAGATCTACAAGTGCAATACGAAACACTTGAAGGAAAGTCACGATAAGAAGGCAGAAACCAGAAGTCAGTTTTGGCCACCTCCCAACAAGCCTCCCGACCCACTCTAGGACAAGATCACCATAGGCAAAGGGTAGGGTCCATAGGTATAAGAGTTGGTGTTACCTCCACCAACTGACCAAGCCATGACCTGTAGCCAGTGCCGCGATCTTACAGAGTACGTCCAGGTTGCAAAGCCGAAAAGTTCCAACGGGAAATAGGCCTCTAGGTCACTAACCAAAGTCGAAGAACCATTCCAAATAACGGTTTTCAGTGACCATACTTCTTTCCAAAAGTAAACAACAAGAAGAGTAAGAACCACATGTTTGGGGGCATCGGCGTCTTATGCAATTCTAAATTGACAATTCAAGACACTAGTGGCTCGATAAGTTCCTCAGGGGGGGGGGGGGCCAAGATAACCACCAACTCCGTCAGAACAGAGTCAAGTGTCGGAAACCAAAGGTCGCCTTCCACCAACCACCACTGCCCTGAGACTTCATCCCGACCATGAATGATCCCCATTGGTGGTCGAACCAATGACAACAAACTACAAGGGTCTCTCAGTAATGCTGATGACTGAGGAAACTCACTCCAAATGTGCTCTTCACCAATGCACTCAACTCAATGCAGCTTCCTCGTTCCATCTTTCAACCGGATCACACAGGCCTTCCCACGGCATCATGCCTGATCAACCGCTAACTCCGGTCAGACAGATCACTCTCAAATCAAACAAAAAAGTTCGGAAAAGCAAACCTGAAACTTCCGATAGAGAAGTCCTCATATTTATACGTAAGTCGAACATCATCTCTAAGACATCGGCGTCCACAACAGCTATCCGACCAAGAACGAACAACCCAATACAAAACTAAGATTCATCGCAGCACCAGTGCACTACAGCATACTAGTGTAGTGAACGACAATCATCCACGGCCCATAAAAGGTGTAAAATCAAAAGTCCGTAGGCATAATCCCGAAACAGGCCATCAATTAGTGATAAGCTTCAAAGTCCATAGGATCTGGCCAACAACAGGGCTCACACACTAAAAAAAGAAGGGCACTACAAAGCACAATCACAGACACAACAGAAACGTCTAGAACAGACACCAAACACAGTCACGACAAGACTTCAATCTCACAACGGGGGGCACTGACTCCCAAGCGAAAATAAGGATTAGTCACCACAACAAACAGGATCGAGTCGCCCCACTTAACGAACCAAACCTCCAGTAGTTAGTATCTGTAAGAAGTACTCATAAAACTAATCATAGATATGACATCCGAAGTCACATCACCCGACACACCACCACAATAACATCCACACGACAAAGCACTCCCTTACCTCCAGACAAGCACACCTCGTTGGCGGTTCACCAAGATGGCTCACCGCGTCCCTACTACCTACTGAAGCACTTGGGCAAAGCTTAATATGGAGCAGTCAAGGAGATCAAGGCACCTTGGGAAGCATCCACGTGACTACGGGAAGGTCAAGACAATAGCTTAAGTTTATTTTCCTTTCAAGCTGTACATGAAATACTCATTTCAATAAATTTTTCTATTACTTAACTGTCATATCAGAACCAACATTGGAGCTAGCTAGGTTACAACGGGACAGAGAAAGCTTCCGACATATATTGTTTTATGGGAACCTTGAAAGTTTAGTACTGAAAAGAAGGCAGTCTGAGCTCTAGCCCCGCAGGGAAGAGAGGACAAGACATCCCTAATTATCGACGAGTGAATATGAGTTCTACAAAACCTTCCACTCGCCTTCGAACTAACGTATCATGATCGACAACCAGGAATTTTTCACCCCGACCTAAGCAGCAAAAGTCTTCTGGCTTGGACTAGGAAGGAGCCGAGAGTGTGAAGCATAATGGGTTCGATGACCGATTAGTACCTAGTATAACCAATAAGAGCCCTCGTCTACTTATCATGATTTACAGGTCATGTACACTAGGCAAGTTATCGACACACAACCAAGAACGATCCTACAGCCCACGGCCACTAGTGAAGAGCACAGGAAGATCAACCCTGTCCCTCGAAACAATCATAGAGGAAGGTCCCTTAACATGATACAAGGAGGTCCGCAGAACACTTCCACTTGCCCCTAGACCTAAGGCCCGACTAACCGAAGTTTCCGACTAGTTGGGGCGCATACTCTATCAACATCGGACTTGTAGAAAAGGTGTTTGAAGAAGTTCTAAACTATCCAACAGTTCTAGATAAGCCCTCAAGTGCCAGTAATTCCCGATAAGTTTTCTAACTCTAACAAGTTAGAAGGAAAAAAATACACACAAGGCACATCACAAGTATTAAGAACTTTGCCAAGTTCCATTTATTCACATGGTTTCTCATACATTAAGGCCTTATCAGCAAACACATCACTAGCCTCGTGCCTGGCCCTACACAATTTCAATCTTCTCGTACCTCACCTGACCTCTGCTTCAGCAAGTCTCACGGAGAGTGCCCGACACATCTAACTTGGGATATCGGGCCTTCAGCAAAGCTAAGCTGTCATGGACAGAGAACCCCGAACTCCTGTAAGTTGGATGCTGAAATGTGGGCCTACACGGTGGGCTTCCACGCAGGCAGATCGACCACCATCACTCAGCCAGAGCGCCAAGCATGGCTCTCCCACCCAGCGCATGATTGAACTCTCCGTGACATTATGTTTGCCCAATCGATTAGACCCATGGCGTACTCGATTTCTTCCTTCAATATGTCGACCAACCTTGGACTCACTCTGAGACAACGTACAACCGGACTTCAGTCAAGCTTCTGCACCAACGAAACACGTTGTCTTGGTGCCGCTGTCATGCTTACTCGGCCTCCAGCTTGGTGACCACCTGGGTGACGTCTCCACCTCAGTGCAGCTTCGGTTTTATCACAGACGCTTCTTCGTAGCTCCTGAATCTCTGACTGCGAGGGTGCTGCCCAGGACACATGTAGCAAGACTGATAAATCTACTAGGTTCGTCTCTGACAGAATAGCAATGTCAATCACAGATAACTTCTCTTCCTTTATACTCGTTACCATGAACGATCGGGACACAAGGCATGTAGTGACAAGGTCGACGATGGCCACGCCCTCGACAAGATTTCAGCTAGACTCCTGCCGGATAGCAGGGGCATAAAACATTCCTAGGGAGATCGTTCAGCCGGACAAGACGTAGGAAGCTCCATCGCCTTTGTTGAGAAGGTGCGATAGGTACTTGGACACGGAGGAGGGTCGGACTCGTCGAAGATCGGGAGCTTGCTCCACACCACCTCCTCTGGCACCACACATCAGCATCGGAGTCTCTGAGCCTATCTCTCGATGTGGCGGACGGGATGCTTCTACGCTCAAATCTTAGCGTACCTTAGATGTAGCCTAAGGATCTCACCCTGACAAAAACAAGATCACATAGCGTGAAAAATCACTATATAACCCCTACTCGGGAAGAATACTCATAGAAAAGACTACCGTGGCGCTTCATCTGCAGAGGAACCTTGTGTTCCGGAAGGGCTAGTCCTCTCTTGAGGAAGTCATTCGCGGAGGGAGGACACTTCTCAGTGGCTTCTCCACAGTAGCTCCTTGTGGCGTACCTGGTTTTAAAGCGGATAATCCCTTGTGTTTTACTGTACCAGTCCCATGATTAGTAGCACAGTACACACAAGTTAACCTGAATATCATTGTTATATATGCATATTTTAGTATCTGAAATATAAATAGACCATCGAGGTCGGGTCTTATACTGTAAGCCATGGCTAAAATCTTGCAGTGGAAAAATCAAGCTGGTGATGTGGCCCATCAATATGTCCTACCCGATAGGCAACTGACTTAGGGTTACGTCGTACTTTCACAAACACGACGTTGTCTTTGAAGTCGATGTCTCCTTCGTTTGGCCAAATCACAAGCCAGGTGAGTACATGAGTGTACTCGCAAACATCCCACAGGGAGAGTATTACATATGTATTTCATGTAAGGCATCAAGAGAAGCGGCTCTACCAATGTGAGCGGAAAAGTAAGTTTCTCATTCAAATATGGATAGTAGTAGATTCAAAAGCATTTCTGAAAGCAAGTCCATCTCTGACGGGTTAATAGACTGGTGCCAGAAGTGTACATTTAGGCGTTCATCAACTAGAGGCCGATAGCCCTGGTATCGCCTCAGCAATCCTTAAAGCATACCCGTGCTACGGCTTCGCAACACGGGCTAGGTTTCATTTCTGCAGTTCCTCACTACCAGCCTATAGCTCAAAATGCACACTATGGACATATCATGCACACGTCCTTAATCCATTCCAAGATTTCACAACAAAACTTAGTCTAACCAGTGTGTGTCTTTCTAAGTCATGTCCATAACCGAGGACGCGGCTATTCGAATAGATTTTTAACACTCTGCAGAGGTTGTACGGCTTGACCCACATGATGTACAGTCCCCCTTGTTGCCATGGTCCAAACGGGCACTCTTCATGAGGGGTGCCGGTAGGGTTATTACAACAAGACATTTCCCCCATTTTCATACCAGTGCTGGACCCGCTAGATAAGATCTACCCAGTTTTGCTTGTGCTCGATGACTCCGACCCACAACCCGAAGTGAACTTACCTTTGTGTTGAACTACTCCCTACGTAGTCACGCGGAGGTCCTCTAAGGATGCCAATCTAATTAGCACTCTCTTCCTACTACCCACGGGTCTAGGCACTAGCACTCAACAGGGTAATTAGCCAAGTCCTTCCCACAAAGGACATGTGGACATACGGGGTGAACTGGTCGAGCTGCACTTAGGCTCGATCCTTAATGATTTGAGCAAGACTGCACATCATCACCTTATAGCCATGTCCCTACCTGCTACAACCATTCCTCTGACCTCCACTTACTGTTCTCACTCGAATCAAAATCGTCCTCCATTTTAGTTTAGAGTTTGGCAAACATCACTTTCAAACAATCGACTCGAAGGTACTCACCTTCCTGAGGTATTTAATCCCATACCAAAGGTGGTGCGCTGTGAGTTGGACAAAATAGATTTCCTCTATAACAGTCTAAGCATGGCTATCGCCTATAACCCTAATATTTTGCTGGCCATGCGATGACCGGCTAGGTATTATTATGGTTACAAGGATTGGTTCTCGCGAACCTAAGTCTATGCAGTTCGGATATATCTAGTTCTAGCATAAAATATCATTGGTATTCACAAAGCATGCAGCGTTGCAAGAAAAGTACTTAAGTTTTGACATATATGGATTCAGCATGATCAAAGTGGAATGCTTGCCTGGCAATATTGGCCGATCTCGAGTTTGAACTTGATATGACAATCGTCTAGAATCCTTTGTGCAAGGTCTCGTAGCATTGTATCTACACGTTGGAGAACATCGAATAAACAAGGATGCAAGGAAGAACCAGACTGAGCAAACATATACTCATGAGCTATTAGAATATGCGCCCTGAAACTTAAAGAGGTAAGAAGGAGTTTATCGTCACATGGAATAGGGTTTTCTACGAAACCATAAACTAGTTCATTTGGATTAATACCATACCACAACGTAAGGTTGTTTCTGTGTTCATATTTCAATTGGATCTAGGGCAATAACGTGTTTTAGGTGTTTAGAGAATCGCAGGAAAGCTTTTGATGCAATGATTTGCGTATATGAGTACACATATATTGCTATGAGAGTTGCAGGGGTTCCATACCTTTCCATTTTATTTTCTCCTTTTAGAAAATAGCTTTGACGTTCAAAAAGGTCACTAGATCCATCAAGGTATACTTTGTCTTTCAAGATGCTAGGAAAATAATTAACTATGTTGGAGTTTTATAACAAAGATATCAATGCACCGGGATATATCCTATTTGAACGATAAGAAATAACATAGGGGTTTCATACCATTTAGGGTGTAGGGTTATAAAACATTGAGATATTAATAATCTACTGGGATAGATATAGTAGATTTGATTTTGGGAAATTTTTAGGAAAATAATTGATTAATTTGGAGCTAAGTATGAGGAGGTAGGTATATTAGAGCTATATCTGAATTGAGTCCAAATTTGAAATTTGAATAGTTTCAAAATTGTGAAACTGATACTAGTAGGTAGATCTTTATTTTAGAAGATTATAGGAAAAGAGTCAGGTCGTTTGGAGCTACCACGAGGGAGGACCGAGTTTCTGAACTTCTGCGGGGAAAGAGAGTAGAAGAGGGGGAAGTCCTAGCCGGAAGGGGGAATGCTGATGACAAAAGTGACTTTCGGCCAATACGTTATCGATGGTGTGGAGGCAGTTCGAAACCAGAAGGGAACGAGATTGTGCTTAGTATAGGGGAAACCGTAGAGGTAAGAAATGTGACCGATTAAACCAGCAGCGATCCAATTCAATTCCCAACCTTTTTCTTAATCACACGCATTATTCGTAGTTGCAGACCGGTTAGTTCGGGAGAAGATGAAGAAAGGGAGGGTGCGGATTGTGGTAGCTGCCATCATAGCGGCTTACCTGCAGTGACTTGGAAGTACGCGGAGCGGTGGTGCCACTAGGAGCTCGCCAGCGGCGGTAACTCGAGGAACGCGTGTGCCGGTAGCCCCAAAGTTCAACGACGGTTGGCAATCGCATCCATGCGGCAACTTGGTGCTCAGGGCCAGGCTGCGACTGCTCGGGGAGTTCCTCAGCCGGCCAGTGGGCCTTGCTGTCGGCGGACTAGTGGGGCGGCGAATGGACTTGCCGAAAGAGGCAGCCCGAGATGGACTCACCGGTGAGCGGTGGTTGAAGACCGAAGAGAGAGAGGTGAGGTAGACCGAGCTCAAGTGATGTGTTTTAGCTTGGCGTGTTTGGGGAGGAAGCAGGAGAAAGGTGGCGCTTGAGCTTAGCTTAGGGAGCTCGGCCAATGGAAGGAACACGGTTAGTGGCGAAAGAGATTGAGGAGCGAGGAGCAACTCGGGAGCTTTGGGTAGCAAGAATGGAAAAAGGAGCTCGGCTGGCTTGGGAAGGAAGAGAACTGGTGCAGCTGCTGTTGTAGATCTGCTTAGAGACTAGGAGAGAGAGGAAAAGGAAGCTATGGGAAAAATAGTGTCGTGGAGGGATGCGAAGGGAGCTCGGGAAGAACTTGAAGCAGCTCGAGTTATGAGAAGGGGGGACTGCGGTAGCTCGGGAGAGAGGAGAGGAATGGTGGGTAGGAAGAGTAGCAGTTTGGGCAGAGGAGCAATGGGGACAAGAGTGAGCTTGGGGAAGAGTGAAATAAAGGAAGAAGAGAGCTCGGTCTGGTGCATATATATAAAGAGACCAGAGGGAGTAGGAGCTCGGAGGTGCAGGGTGTTAATGGTAGCAGGCCTGCTTGTGCTGGTGTTGTAGGTGTATAGGGGAAGGTAGGCATCAAAATCAGCAGTGGAGGGTGGCGTGGCTTGCAGCACAAAGGATAACAGTGCTTGATGCAGCAATGGAAGAGAGAGGGGAGGCCGAAGGTAGGAGATGGAGTTGACTGGTGGAGTTTGGGGGAAGGGCGGCTGGGGCTGTAGAGCACAGGTGAGTTGGGTGCCAACTACTATTAGGGGAGGGGAGGTGGCAAGGTGCTTGACAATGGAGAACAGTCGTCGTGGCAGGCAGCAGAGAGAAAAGGGGAAGGAGTTGGGAGGAGGAAGAAGGCAAGGAAGGAGATGGAGTGCCTGTGGGGTCAGGGCCCACATGCAAGAGGGTATGAGAGGATACGGTTGGTACATTGTGGGTCGTTGTAGCAAACAGAAAAGAGCATTCAACAGATAGGAACAGGGAAGAAAAGACTGCACGGGGAAGAAACTATACTCAAAAAGTCTAAAAACTTATTAGCTTGTAGAATTAAATTAATCTAATAGTTGGCCTAAATCTTTAGGGAGGAATCACTGCGGAGGGTATAAGACCTTATTGCAAGCACAAGCTAGGTATACCAAGATTAAAATAAAACAAATCTGAAAGCTTTTGGATGCTTAATTTGGTTGGAATATGCATCGATTCAAATCTAACCTGATTTGAAAATTTTGCATTTTGACATACCATTATTTAAGAATATTCACGATACACCCTAACAATTTATTTGGAGTTGTTTTATACTGCTAAGGACATGGAATCTTGGAGTTGAGATGTTACCTGATCATCGAGAGATAACCCTAGTTAGAGGTTCAGGTCATTCGAGTAATGGCATGAGGGGTGGCATGAATGGCCTGGTATTCATGGGAAGGGTAGATCCAAGGTTTAACATCGAGGTGGAATAGTGATGTATATACGTATATATATACAGAATGGTTTGAATAGATGGCATTAGAGCCGAGGGTAGAAAAATGTCGTAGGGCATTAAGATTTAGAGACGTTTATACCTGTGCAGCTCCTCCAGGTACAAGGTGTTAGCGGGGATTGGGGAACATGGATACGAGGATCAAAATAAGGAGAAAAGATTCGGGTCAAACGGTCAAGTTAGAGCTTTGATTCGTTGGTCGGAAAAGTTGGATTAGGGTCTGTATATATGTGTATACGTGTAAGCAGTATATGCATGTATATCTTCATAATAGGGCTTGGGAAAAATTGTTGGTAAAAGGACATGGCAACAAAAAAGGGTTCATGCCACATATATACGCAAAAGTACCATGTGGGCACTTGGCTTCGGATGCCGGTGGATTAGGAAATCGACAAGACGGAAATTGAATAAGACAGGAACAAGGGCTTGCATGTTTTAGGATTTAACATAAGCATGTTTCGAACCAAATTTTTAGTTGGGTGCACTTTAGTTGGTATTATTAACAAAAAGTTTTTGTAAGCCCTAATTTTCGGGTTTCGAAAACCAGGGTGTGACACTCCTTCATGACAAGGGGGACCAACTCCTTCGGAGGAATCCTTTCTTCTTGGTGCGCCAACGACAACGTCAAAAAGGAGAGTCCATCGCTTCAAGACAAGAGGAATGGAATTCGCGAAAAGATCAAAGGGTTACCTGGGAAGAAGGAAGAGAAGAAGGAAGAGGCGAAGGAGGAGTCAGATCTTAGGGGACCGTCAAAGGAGTATTCTCTGGCAGCTCCTTCTCGGATGCTCCCCCAACGCCAGACTCGGGGGCTGAGACCGGCGTGGCTAGGACTTCGACTGAGTCGTCGTCCTCTACCTGGGCTCCGGCCCGCTCAGTGTCCAAGTCAGGTCTGGCCCGACCAGGGCCCCTGCTCAGAAAGCGTACTCGCATTAAGCTAAAGTTCACTTAGCACCACTCGAAAGAGTTAACCCGACAAGAAGCACGGCCTAGAGTTTACCGAGAGTATCTTGTTCCTCTCTTTGGGGCTAAGCTTCACGAGCGGAAGAGGCACTGCTGTCCTTCCTCCTGGAGGAGACATGTCGAAAAGGTACCAAAACCTTGACTGGAGCTCATCGGGAGTAAGTTCTGCAAGAATCAAATTCCCGAGTAGATGAGCAAGCTGACAACCTACTAGGAGGAAAAGTTAGCAAGCACAAGAGGTTACCTATGTTGAAGTCCCTTTTGGGGTCCTTGCCATTCGGGCATTCCCAGGCTGCCGAGATCCTTGATCGCAGAGGACTTAGTTGTCACCGAAGGAAGTCCTCCGCCACATCCCACACTAACAAGCCTCTCCGACCAAGATCGGTGATCTCGCCAGCGAGAGACTTGATCCGCTTGGTCTGCAACGGCATGTCTTTCCAAGCATTTGTCTGGTAGGGCGCCAGGCCATGGTACCAGACCCTTGACTGGAGCTCACCGGGAGTAAGTTTTGCAAGAAAGCAAATTCCCGAGTAGATGAGAAAGCTAACAACCTACTAGAAGGAAAAGTTAGCAAGCACAAGAGGTTACCTGTGTCGAAGTCCCTTTTGGGGTCCTTGCCATCCGGGCATTCCTAGGCTGCCGAGATCCTCGATCGTAGAAGACTCAGTCATCACTGAAGGAAGTCCTCCACCACATCCCACGCTGACAAGCCTCTCCGACCAAGATCGGTAATCTCGCCAGTGAGAGACTTGATTCGCTCGGTCTGCAACGGCATGTCCATCCAAGCATTTGTCTAGTAGGGCACCAGACCACGGTACTCAATCCCAAACGACAGTGGAGGCTGGCAGTAGAACCACTTCAACCACCAGCCTGACCACGAGGACTTGTTGGAGAAGGGGAAGTAGTGGTCTTTCTTCCCTTCCCTCAGCCGAAACCCGACGGCACCGACAGCCCCCTCATCTGGCGGAGGTCAGTTGGAATCCGCACTTGAACAAGTTTAAAAAGACCACAGCCCAGGCAGTGTCTGGGCCCAGGGTCGTCTCCTCAAATGTCGGTCGGCACGGAACCATGATCCGAGGGAGGATGTATTCGCGCCGCTCGAGCTTCTCGAGCGCGGTGGCGTCAACATCCGACTTATCGAAAACCGGGATCACTGTCACTGGTGCCGGGTCCTCTGGCAACGTCTCAAGGTCGTCGGTGGGCTTTGGGATGCTTGTGGGATCTTGGAGACCTTCTTCTTGCCATCTCCGATGACGGAATGCAGGGGCAAGAAAGTGCAAGAATGGGCGAGAGGAAGACGAAGACGAAAGAAGTCAGAACAAGGCGTGGTGAAAACCCTTGGGTCCCCCAGCGGGCTTATAAGGTTAAAACTCACGTGATCTCAGCTACTCGCAAGAGATCCAACGGCATTCTAGGCCACGACCCCGAGATCACATCCCATCATAGTTATGCGTCTAGTAACTTTATGCGCACTAACAGGAGCTACATGCACACTACCTATCGGACGTGCCCTAGGGTCCCCATGTCATCATAGCATTGACTGATAAAGAGGGAATTATTCTCACCACCACGCGAACCCTCCTACACGACGGTTCAAATTTTGGAAAACCCGCCAGTTCAGATAAGCATGATTGCAAGAGTCACAGGCATGGCCATTACGTCCATTGGACTCCCCCGATTACCTATTCAGACCTGGGATTACTCGAGAGCTTCCTGAAAGCTACTCGAGGACATTTGGTTCCCGATTAGGAAACCTCGGATGACTGAGAGCCCGAGTAGATGGTTCATCCTACTCAAGAGTTTTTACGACAACACGAAGGTACATCTTGTCGGATGATTTCCCCGACTGGGTTGATTTCTTTGATTCATCTTGGCCTTATTTCACGTTCTGATAGGGGGCTTGTCGATGGCTAGTAGACAACTACTGTATGCGATGACCGTATCCCTATACAAATACAACACGACTATGGAGTATCCTACTTACCCGGGCAGGAGTATATCCCGGAGTGGAACTCTATGTCGATATGGAAACCACCCGTAGGTATCCGGGACTCCCTTAACTAGGCAGTCAATCCCGACATTTAAGGAAAGTGAGTCATACTCGGAGATGTGTCCATGTCCCTTACGATATGGTGTACCCTCTATAAAAAGACCCCGCAACCTCCGAAGAAGACAAGTCACTTCAAGTTAGACATCCTGCCTTGGGGTTGCACAAACCTTTGAAGATCAATCGCTTTCCGAGCAAGTAGAAGTAAAGATCAATCGCCTTCTGAGCAAGTAGAATTGAAGATCGTCCTCGGCAACCACCTCCAACTAGTTGTAGATCCCATCTAGGACTAGACACCACCTTGTCTCGAGATTAATATATACCAACAGGACGTAGGGCTATTATCCTAAGGGAGGCCTGAACCTGTATAAATCATCTTGCCGGTGGCCTGGTTTGTAAATCATCTTACTCGGAATGATCCCCCTATCTCTTTTCTCTCTCCTCCACGAACTCTGTAAGATCGGTGGTTTAACGATCGTCAATAGCCTCATATAACATAATTCAAGGAACTGTTCTCTCATTGTGTATTCCACTAGCATGGTGATAAAAACCCATCCCCTCATCTTCCTCCTCCACTCTAGCCACACGCGACACTCTATGCCTCTCCTCTAGCCCGTCCCTTCCTCCCACGTGTCCCATCCTCCACCCCCACCCCATGCACCACCATGGGCCACCACTCCCTCGCCCGCTTCTCGAACTATGATGACCTTCCTCGGTGAGGCTATCCTCACCTCTAGAGAAGGTCAACGCCACTCCTCTGGGCCGTCCCCTCCTCGCAATAGCCAAAGGCAAACCTCACACCACAAAATGTCCTTGCTTCTTAACATTATTTAAATTGACACACCATGATGCGAACATCATCATGGACATCACTAGCCCAAGCCTTCCAATGAGTCCCACAAGATCAAATGCATCACTGACACATGTTGGACCCATCACAAGACCTCGAGGTATCCAGTTGATTTGAGCAAGAATGGTGTGCTACCTAATTTTTTGGTCAATGCAATCGTAGGTTCAAGGCAAGGACTTGGAGGATTCTCAAACTAACAAGTTGAGAAGCTACGGCCAACTCTCGGAGTCTCCGACCCTAATGTCAGAATCTCCGAGATTCCTAAAGGGGTCGTCTAGCAACCGACCTCAGAACCTCCGGGATCAATGTCGAAACCTTCGAGAATGCTGATGAGCTAGTCCAGAAGTGAATCTCGGAAACACTAGGACCAAGGCCGGAGCATCCGAGAATCCACCTGACATATACTGAAGGCATTCTAGCAGGTCATCTCGGAACATTCGAGTGTCACACCAGAGGGTCATAGATTTTCAAAAGTGTATCCAGAAGCCAATCTCGGAACCTCTGGGATCCATCTCCGAGGCTTCGATAACCTGCCTGCGCACGGGTCATTTGGGTCCACGGGACTTGTAAGAGGGTTTTGGCCCAACTAAACCTATGGTTAGGGGTGGGACTATAAATACTTCTTATTCCTCCTCTCTTTAGGTAGAATTGAGTTTAGATTAAAAGTAGAGCTTTACTCCTTGATCTTGGGTTCATTCCTTCGATTGGTGAATCCACCTTAGGGCTTACTTTTCTCTTAGATTTGAAAGTATCAGCGTGTTCCTCCGAGTGAAATTCATGGCATTCATCAAGAGGGTTGTTGATTTGGTTCCAAGTTTCCTAAAGGCTATCACAATTGGTGTGTGTTGTTGGCGTTGGTTTATATCTAGGATTCCCTAGTTACCGTTCCAACTGTGAAAATCGGGAGCCCTCTGTATCAACTTGGTATTAGAGCTCAAGGTTACCACTGTTTGGAACTTGTCTCCTAGACATGCTAGGTTTATTCCCAGAACTTCTAGCATCAAAACAGAATTTTCAGAAATTTCCCAAAATTTCCGAGAAGGCTAACTCAGGCGGCGCAAGCTTCAACGTTTTGGCATGGAGCTCCACCTTCTTTATTGATACCACTTCCGGAAGCAAGGCTAGAACTCCACCAAAGTAAAAGCCTTTGAAGAAAGGTAAAATCTCTGAGAGAGCTTTTCGTCCATGTATTTCTCTGTGAGCCAATCCATCCTTTGCGAATACGTTGATCCTACGAAGAGTAGCTCTTTGATGATTGGTAGGGCCTTGTACACTTTTCCTACTTAGAATATCTAATCCCAAACAACTTGCAACTGTTAGTATTCTAACATCTTGGGTTAGAGAAAAGAGGAAGTAAAGATTCAAAAAAGAGAAGAGAAAAGAAGAAAGAAACAAGCAAGTGCTTTGATCATCTTGTAGGAGAATGCAAGCTTGAAGGAAACCAAAGTAGGAAGGGTAGTCGAGTGTGCAAATCTGAAACCCTCAAAACTTTGCAATCGAGCTAGCGAATTTCCTAGAACTTGTGCAACACGAGCTCATAGTCTTCGCTTGGAACATCTTGTGTTCTAGCTTGTTTCCTTGGTTGCACAAGTCCCTTTATCCTTGTGCGTGTGTTATCTTGTGCTTCACTTATTCCTTTGCGATCACTTTTACTGCTTGTTCTCTTGTGGTTCACTACTTATCATTGCAACATCTCAATTTTCATTTGCTTAGTTGTTGTGCTAATTCTCTCCAAGTTCCACATAAGTTTTGGGTGTGATAGTGCGTTGGGACTTGGAGCTCTAACAACCACACTCCTCACGGTCACCAAATTCTTGATGAACTTTGATCCTTCATCCAAAGGAAGGTGAGGACTTCTGTTGTAAGTGAGGTGAGCAAATAGAGTAGGGTTCCAATTTTCACATACACCACACACATACGTAACTTTTGCTTTCGGAGGCAGGATGGCCATGCTGAAGGTGAAAGCTACCAATGGTGAGGGTGTGACGGACATGAAAAGTTCGGCAAACTCAAGTTCATGATGCCAAAGTTCTTCGATGACTATCAATCCTGAAGAGTACCTCACTTGGAAACTCAAGGTGGGCAAGATCTTTTGGATGCACAACTACTCTCATGAGAAGAAGATTGCTATGGCCTCTCTAGACTTCGATGGCTATGCTCTCATTTAATGGTAACAAGTCCAAAATCAGAACAAGGAGAGAGCCCCGTCGTGACTTGGAAAGAAATGAAGAAAGAGATGAGAGCACGCTTCCTGCCCAAGTACTACAAGCACAGCCTATTCAAAAAGCTTCAAGATCTCAAGCAAGGAAGCTGAACTGTCAAAGAATACTTCAAGGAAATGGAATCTGCCATGATCCATGAAAATGCCCAACAAACTGAAGAACAAACCATGGCCAGCTTCTTGGTGGGGTTAAACCATCCAATCAAGCATGTCGCCGACTACCAATCCTATAATACCTTGGTGGAGTTGTGCACCAATCTATCAAGGTGGAATGACAAGTACAAGAGGATGCATGCTACTCCAAGAACTCGGCGTACACTCTGTGCATTACCTCCTACCCCCTGCACACCATAGCATATACTCCGCATTCAACTCCGAGTACAAGAAGTGTTCCATGAGCCATACTGATCAAGACAGAGAGCCATGTTGGTGGTGGGAGTGCAATTGTGCGATCGTCAACAAGTGCAAGCCGACCTTCAACCTCTTACTCCAAGAGAGGACCGTCCAATTAATTTTTCTTCAATGGCTTCCACCAGCAAGACATGAGACATCATATGCCCTAACTGTCAAGGGTGCAGGCACATGCTAAAGTATTGCCCAAATAACCACGTCATGTTGATAACGGAAGAAGGTGAATATGAGTCTGCAAGCGAAAGAGAAATCGATGACATTCATGAAATATCAAGATTCAAGCAAGAAGGAGAAGATGAATAAGGGCAAGAGTGGGTTTCTTGTGAAACCGAGGGCGGGACCAACTCTCGTTGTGGCTAAGAAAATGCTGACTGCACAACTACAAGATGAGCCCAAACAAATATGCAATTTGTTTCAAACCAAGGCCGCCATCAATGGTAAGACCATCAAGGTCATCATTGACGGAGGAAGTTGTTATAACTTGGAAAGTCAAGAGCTATGCTCCAAGCTATGCCTCATGTACAAGAAGCATCCACGTCCTTACCATGTGCAATGGTTAAGTGATTGTTGCTCCTTCAAGATCCAACACATGGTCCAAATCTCAATCAATGTTGGTGCCAACCAAGACACAATTGAATGTGACACGGTTCCCATGACGATGTGCCACCTCCTCTTGGGATGACCGTGGCAATATGACCAAGCGGCACGCCATGATGGTCGGACCAATCAAAACATCTTTTATTCAGATCACAAGGAGTACGTGCTTCGACCCATGATCCCAACTCAAATAATTGCCGACAACGCTCAAAAGTTGGCAAGAGCTCAAGAGGAGAGCAGGAAGAGGTAAGGAGAGAAAGCAACTCGAGTATCTCCTGCAAATCAGTGAGTAAGAGCCACAAGACCAAAACGAGTGGAAAATGAAGAGTGAGGATAGAGGCTTAGTGATGTTAGCCACCAAGTTCAAAATGGGAGAAGTCAAACGTGCTATTGATGATGGAAAATTAAGTTATATTTGTGGAAGATATAGTGTTGTAGTAGAATGAAATAGTTAAACAGAAACTCCCTCTGATTAAAAATAGAGGTCTTTCTAGCCTCTCAACCTTTTCGCAACGTACAAATCCTACACTTCCAATACACTTTTAGCCATGGATTTTCTAATTTGCCATCATCAATAGCATTTAGCAATAAATATTGCATTCCTGAGTTATTGAGTAATTGCATGCCCCAATAAATGTTGCATGTCCCAACAGGTGGACAAGGAGTTAAAGTGATGGGAAGTGCTAGAAACAAAATCCTAGATGGTTTACCACTCTGAACCGTCTAGGATAACACATATCCTAGGTGGGTTCATAACACCGAACCGTCTAGGATAGTACTTATCCTAGACGGTTTGTAATTCTAAAACCATCTAGGATAATACTTACCCTAGATGGTACATACTGGTTAACCATCTAGGATTATATATATACATATATATATATATAGACAAGGCCTCCCTTGCCCTAGATCCTTAGTGCCATTTGCTCCTCCTCCCCGCCGCCTCCTCTACTCATCTTCCCGAAGGCGTCGTCGCTTTCTCTCCTCATCCAGGCACCGCTACCACCTCCTCCATGCTCCCCGACACCCGACAGCCCCTCATCGTCCTTTACAAAGCCACCACCAAGGAAGACCAGCGATTTCTAGGGTTTCATCTTGTCATCCTCCTTGGTCCTAACGGTCGCCGCCACCCCAAGCAGTTTCTAGGGTCCCACCGACGGCATGTCCTCCTCCCTGGTCCTGACGGCCACCATCGTTGCCACTCTGAGCTCCTCTACGTATCACCACTGCCTCTAAGATATCCTCTACGTGTCGGTGCCACCCCCGAGCTCCTCTACATGTCGGCGCCGCCCCTGAGCTCCTCTGCGATCGGCTCCTACACCAATTACTCCAGATCTAGAGGCATGCATCTCTTTTTTTGTTAATTGTGTTTTGTGGATATCAATGTGAATAGATGTGATTTGTGGAGGTGCATCTGATTGGATCATGTGAAAAAGAGTGCATATGGATGCGAATGTGATTGCATACTATGTGAATATGACATCTGTGAATTTTCTTGTTTTAAGGAGAAATAAAAAAATATTGCGGCCATAAATGTGTTGTAATCCGTCTCGGATGTTCATGTTATCCGAGACAGTTCCTCAGTGTTAACTGTCTCGGATATATGTAAATCAAGACGGTTTATTAACCGTCTGGGACAAAGACGATAGTCTGCAACACATTTTTCCATACGGCCAGTGAAACCGCCTTGGATGACGATTTTGAACCGTCTATGAATAGCTTTTCTATAGTAACCTTTGGTGGTAGTAAGAGAGGAGGTACTATCACAGACACCAACTCCCATTTATAAGATAGCAAAGATATAGTTCTTTTATGCTAAGTATTTACCGTTGAAATAATTACTTGTGCTAGAACATGTCACTTATGCTAAAATCCAATGAAAACAATTAATTCATGCTTAATCAAGACTTAAATATCATCTTTAGCAAATAGGGCATTTTACACATTCACAATCGACCATAGGTCCACCAACACTTCAAAATCGCTCTTCCCAAATGGGTCTGTACACCACCTGACCAACTCCAACTGCTTCCTAGATCTGACTAGCTCCAGCTACTCATCAGTAAGTTCCAGCCTGAATGAAGAGGTCCTTTAACTAGCTCCAGCATCTTTGCTATGCGCCATTGCTCCGACTTCATGCACAAGGAGCTAGCTCCATAAAAACTTATTCATTTAAGGCCTATAGCGCAAGTAAAACTATTCTTAGCTATCTTAATCCTTCTAATAAACTAGCGAAGTGGCCCACATACTTTGCGCGGCTAGATTCTTTGTTCTTTAGGATTTTTATGACAATTTATACTAATGCACATCATTACTAATTGGTCCCGCTAAAATAAACGACGGGATAACTATAGAATTAAATCCACACCGGTATAACCTTTCTATTTAGCGATCGTTTGCAGGAGATATATTAAGATCCACCGCATCAATGGTCATTTATGATCATTTTAGGTACAATTATGAAGATCTTTCAGTTGTGATATATTTAAGCATATTCTTGCTGTTATTTTATGTTTGCTTCTTCTTGTTCATTTCCTTATAAGCTGATTACCTCAACACCTTGTATTTGATTCGGCCGTTTGGGGCTTTATTAATTTAAAGCTAGGCCTTCTGTAAAAAAAAACTAATTTCCCTAGTTTTCCTGTTCATATATTGTCCAATTTCCGTGTACCGAGAAAGTCTTAAATTTCTTGATCATAGTGTAATTAGGATAATCATAAAGTGGTGTAGATCAATACCGTTATAACCCGGATTAATTCAGAAAACAAAAATACAGGGTGTTGATTAATTCAGAAAATCCATGCCGTTATAACCTGAGCCCATCAAAATAAGTAGTGTAGATTTTTCTTTTTCTCTCGATTAATATGAAAATTTCTAGATTTTTGAATTAATCCACACCGTTATCACATCAGCCACTAGAATAAGTGATTTAGAACTTTTCTTTTTCTCTCGATAAATGTGAGAATGTCTATGTTGGAGTAGGGGTCCCCGCGCTAGCCCATTTTCAAAGCCTTCTGCATATACTATCGAGGACCACACTGACACCATCAAGAGCAGCCCTAGTCTTCGCGGTCATCGCGGACTACGTCAACACCGTCAAGGGCAATCTCGGCATTCGTCATCGTCGAAGTCTACGTCGTTGATACCGCTAAGGGAAACCTCTCGTCACCAAGGGCAACCTCGACGTTCATCATCGTCGAAGTCTACGTCGGTGATGCCAAAACGAGGACTACACCGACGTCACCAACTATCGTCCCGGTGTTCGTCGCCGTCAAGGCCTGCGTCAGCATGGTCACCAAAGATGCCAGAGAATATTTCCCGAAGATGCCCAGAATATTCTCCTAAAATATCTTCTATGCGCGAGAAATGACGACCACGCCCTTGTAGAAGTCCCTCTCCTGTGAGGGCAAAATTGTAATCTCACCTTTTCCATCCTCCAACCCTATAAATACCCCCCTAGGGGTAGAGAGGAGGGGGAGAAAAAATCTTGTAACCCTAATTCTACACCTCAATACAAGAGTTACTTTCACCTCATTGTGCACGAGAGGGGTTTCGCCTCCTCGTATACGGCTCGTGTTCCATCCTATCATACGTGCCTCGTGCCTCAGCTCGACAGACGTTCGGAGGGTCATACTCGCTCGTACTCCTCGTGCACCATCGACGGTTGTTGTAGCCGTTCGGGGGTGCCATAAATTTACTGTCTAGACTTGTATCTACGACAGTCTAGATCTTTCGAGTAATTTGGTGTCTTGAATATCATCTGTTGTTCATAGGTATATAAATTTGAGTTTTAACTTATTTAGCTCCAGCTCAGAATACTAGTTGAAGCGTAAGTATTTGACTGATTGGTTCTTACTGCAGACTCTCGAGAAGTTGGGAGCTAGAGTTTTGCCAAATAGTTCTCAGGCATTAGTTTTGGTGTGACCAATTCGGCAGCGAGCAGCGCGGCACGCAACGACAACGCAGGATACCGCACAACTGTAGAGCAGAGGGTGCAATGAACATCTAGCATGGTGGTGCGCACAAGCCATGGGCACCACACAGGCACTACACGAGTAAGTGCGGAACTGAGCCAACGGCACGGCGAAGCCAAGCCTTGTGATAGTGGCTCAGCATGCTATACTCGAATCTACCTATTGGGTCTTCCTCATAGGAAATTCAACGAAATTAATCGCAATGGCATCATCGACGCACCGCTCCTAAGGTGCAGGGAGGCGAATCAGGTAGCATTCAGCTAGGTGCAGACAATAACAAACAACACCCGCAGCCTCAGGTGCAGGGACTGGAATGACGAGGTAACACAAACTGCATTTTCGTAAATCATAAATCTCCGCAAAGAGAGGAAGGACAACTCAACACATCATGATCTCCACGGGTCGGGCCGTCCCGAGCGGGACTCCCGCGGCTAGGCTTACCCGCACGGAGGTCGCGGTCAAGGCCAGGGGCACGGAAACAACTCCGGGCGCGGAAGAGGCAGTAACGATGGAAGTGGAGGACGAAGGCCCGGCGGAGACAACAGAGTATTCTGCGAGCTTCACGACTGGGTCTTCCACACCACCGCAGAGTGCAACCTAGTCGCCGCTGCCCGTGCGATCAAGCAGCGCGGGCTGGCCACAAGGGCCGGCGCCCCGCAACACGATCACGCGGCAGCTCAAGAACATCAGGCCCTGCTGCCTCCGCCGCCGCTTCCGCTCCTTGGGGAGCCACCGAAGCAAGTTGACGATCCGCGGCGCCACAAGTGCACGCCATCACGGGCGGACACGCTCACACATTCCCGTCCAAGTGACAACGTCGGGCCTACACCCGACAGGTGCAACACATCAACTCGTCGCCACCCACCGAGCTCCCTCCGTGGGTCGGTACCACGGTGACCTTCGGCCCCGAGGACGCCGCGGGAATTAGCCTCCCCATCACGACGCCCTTGTCATCTCGGCGGTCATAAATGATTGTGAGGTGCGTCACGTATTCATCGACGGAGGAAGCTCAGCGGATATACTATTCGCGTCCACCCTCACAGAGATGGGGATACCGCGGGCATGCCTCGCCCCCGCAGGCATCCCACTCCTGGGCTTCGGAGGCGAGCCGGTCCCAGGGCTCGGGAAGATTGAACTCCCAGTGGAGTTCGGAGAAGGGGAGTGCAAGCGTCAGGAGAGTATCATCTTCGACGTGGTCAATCCCCCCTACCCAATACAACGTCATCTTCGGCCGGGTCACATTGAACAAATTTGGTGCCGTCCCTCACCATGCTTTCCTCTGCATGAAGATCCCGTCCCCTTGCGTTGTCATAACCGTCCGAGGCAATCAAGACTTATCCCGCAAAATTGACAACGACATCCAGGCGGCCATTCGCTATGTCCACACCATTCACGCTGAGGCTGAAGCTGAGAAAACCGTGCCAGGGGCTACCGACCCCCCAACATCCGGGTGGTGGGTCTCAAAGCCCAAGCCCGATGGCGAGACACGTGCGGTACAGCTGTCAGAGGAAGACTCAATCAAGACAGTGCTCGTCGGGATGAACCTCGACCCAAAGGTCGCAGAGGCTCTGCTCGACGCACTCCGGGGCCACCGCGACCTCTTCGCATGGGAGCACGAATATCTCCCCGGCGTGCCCAGGGAAATTGTTGAGCACCGGTTGTACGTCAAGCCGGATGCACACCCGGTGAAGCAGAAGCTCCGAAGAATGTGCGTAGAACGCCAAGCCGCGGCCCGTGAGCAGGTTGACAAGCTCTATAAGGCCGGGATCATCCGTGAGGTCATGTACCCGGACTGGCTCGCCAACCCCGTCCTCGTCAAGAGTTCTTCTTTCTTTTATCACTTAGGAGCCATGCGAGATGAAAGTCTCATGCACGGTTTTGCATGAGAGAAAGAAGCGAGGAATCCTCTTTTCGACTCTGACTCCCCCACTCCAGTCATTGCTTTTCTTTCTGCTACTTCGAAAGTAGCTGCTTCAGCTTCAACCACGCGAATTCTCGATATTCCTTTTTATTTCTCATCAAACGAATGGCATCTTCTTTTGGAAATCCTAGCTATTCTTAGCATGATATTGGGGAATCTCCTTGCTAAGGCCAATGGGAAGTGGCGCATGTGCGTTGACTACACCAACCTCAACCGCGCGTGTCCAAAGGACAACTTCCCACTCCCGCGGATCGATCAGCTGGTTGACGCAACCTCGGGATGCGAGCTTATGAGTTTCCTGGACACATACTCCAGGTACCACCAGGTGTGGATGGCCAAAGAAGATGAAGAGAAAACAAGCTTCATCACGCCCTCCGGGACATTCTGTTACGTTCGGATGGCCTTCGGGCTCAAGAACGCTGGCGCGACCTTCGCACGGCTCGTGTGCAAGGCCCTCGCGCCTCAGATCGAACAGAACATTGAGGCCTATGTTGATGACATTGTCGTCAAGAGCGCCCTCGCCGACACCCACGCCGCAGACTTGCGGGAGACATTCGACAACCTCAAGAAGGCGGGCATAAAACTCAACCCGGAGAAGTGCGTGTTCGGGGTCCAAGCGGGGAAGCTCCTTGGCTTCCTTGTGTCAGCAAGGGGTATCGAGGCCAACCCGGCAAAAATACAAGCAGTGCTCAACATGCGACCACCAGAAAATGTTAAGGAAGTGCAGAAACTGACAGGGCGTCTCGCCGCGTTGCGGAGGTTCATCTCTCGCTCGGCTGAAAAAGGACTCCCGTTCTTCAAGACGCTGCGCGGATCCTCCAGCTTTGAGTGGACGAGCGAAAGCCAAGCCGCCTTGGAAGAATTGAAGTCATACCTTGCCTCGCCGCCCCTGCTGCAGAGCCCTTGTCTCGGGGAGGCGTTGTTGCTTTACCTCGCAGCCACCCCGACGGCAGTGTGCACCGCCTCGCCAAAGAAAAGGACAAAAGCCAAAATCCCGTCTACTATGTGTCTGAGGCGCTGCAGGGCATGAAGGTGCGGTACACCGAGCTGGAGAAGCTCGTGTACGCGCTCCTCATGGCGTCAAGGAAGCTGCGACACTACTTCCTCGCCCATTCGGTCTGAGTGCCGTCGGCCTTCCCCATCGGTGAGATGCTTCGCAACAAGGAAGCGTCCGGGCGCATGGGCAAGTGGTCGGCCGAGTTTGCCCCGTTCTCCATCGAATTTGTGCCAAGGACAGCAATCAAGTCCCAGGTGTTGGCGGACTTCCTGGCAGAATGGGCCCCGTCGGGGCACGCCGCACCTCCAACCCCTCAGACCTGCTGTGGACGATTTACGTCGATGGCTCGTGGTGCTCGGAAGGCGTCGGCACTAGAGCAATCCTCTAGTCCCCGGAGGGCAATGTCACCTCTTACAGCGCGCGCCTCGAGTTCCAGACCACTAACAATGGGGCAGAATATGAGGCGCTCCTCCTCGGTCTCCGAAAGGCACGCGCCTCGGGCGTGCGGAGGATGGTCATCAAGAGCGACTCGCAGCTCGTCACCGGCCATATCGACAAAAGCTACCAGGCCAAGGACCCCCAAGATGATCAAGTACTTGGCTCTGGCCCGGGCCATGGAGAAGCACTTCACCGGCATCACCGTTCGTAGTATCCCACGCGCTGCGAACACCGACGCCGACATCCTTGCAAGAGCTGCAAGCACGAAGACCGAAATCCCCCAAGGGGCTTTCTACGAAGTGATCTCAGAGCCTGCCACGAAAGGGCTCCCCGAGGTGTGCCTCATTGGCGAGCAAGACTAGAGGACCCCGGTCTTGAGTTACCTCTCAAACGAGACGGAGCCCGCCGACCCCGTCGAGGCACGGAGGCTCAAGAGTCGGGCCCGGGGCTTCGTCATCCATGGCGACGCTCTCGACAAGCGCGGGGTATGCGCACCCTATCTTCGGTGCGTCTCCAAGGAGGAGGGACTCGAGCTGGTCCGCGAAATTCACCAAGGGTTGTGCGGGTCGCACCTCGCCCCGCGCGCCTTGGTATCCAAAGCGTTTCGTTAAGGGTTCTATTGGCCCACCGCCCATCGCGACGCCCAAAGCCTCGTCAGAACATGCCCCGCGTGCTAATGGATGGGGCGAGGCACGAAGCTCCCTACGAACGAGCTACAACCCATCCCACCGTCGTGGCCACTGGCCCGCTGGGGCGTCGACCTTGTCGACCCGTTTGGATCGAGGAGTCACGGATACAAGTTCATCATCGTCGCCATCGACTACTTCTCAAAGTGGATCGAGGCCGAGCCATTAGCCAAGATAACATCGGTAGCCGTGCAGAGGTTCATATGGAAGAACCTCATTTGCCGCTTCGGCGTCCCAAGGGAACTCACCGTCGACAACGGGACTCAGTTCGACGTGACTCCCTTTCGGAAATTCTGCATCGGCCTTGGCATCAACTTGTGCTTTGCCTCTGTGGCCAATCCAAAGGCGAATGGTGCAGTCGAGCGGGCCAACGGAATCATCCTTTCAGGCCTTCGTAAACGCCTCTTCGACTTGCCCAAGGGTCTCTGGGCGGATGAGCTCCCTAGCGTCTTGTGGTCCACCCGCACGGCGGCCAGTCGGGCCACCGGCCTCACTCCCTTCAAGTTATTATATGGAGAGGAGGCGGTGACCCCCGAAGAAATCAAGATCGGGTCCCTGCGCACCGTAACGGCCATCGACAGAGATTCCCAAGAGGTGTCCCTCGCAACGCTAGATGCCATCTGGCAGGAAGCTACTCTCAGCATCAATCGGTACCAGACCACCATGGCGAAGGCATATAACAAGACTGTTCACCCACGACCCATCCAAGTCGGTAACCTCGTGCTCAAGAAGAAGGCGAATCCAGAGGCCGACGGCAAGCTGAGCTCGAAGTGGGAAGGACCGTATGAGGTGGTTCGTGCCACTCGCCCGGGAGCGTTCCGCCTAGCAACCCTCGACGGGGTCGAACTGAAGCACAGCTGGAACACTGACAATCTCTGCAAGTACTATGTGTAGCTCCAATTCTTTTAGATATGGCCGCTATGTCGGCAGTCTTGTATTTTGGGTAGTACAGCTAGGGCAGAGACCGCTGCGTCGGTCGCTGCCCCTGCTAGTTCGTTTGCCTGGGTTAAGGCCGCCACGTCTGCCATTGCCGCCTTTTGTAATTGGCCTTCGAGCCTTGTTAAGCCTCGATAAAAACTCAGAATGGTGGCATCATGCCCCTTTGAAACAGGTTCCAACATCTCCATCTGGGATAGAGTGTCCGTTCCCTCCGGGGTCGTGCGACGATAAGCTCCCCGCGATGTCGAGCCATCTCCATCCGGGATAGAGTGTCCCTTCCCTCCGGGGTCACGCGATGATAAGCTCCCCGCGATGTCGAGCCATTTCCATCTGGGATAGAGTGTCCGTTCCCTCCGGGGTCGTGCGACGATAAGCTCCCCGCGATGTCGAGCCATCTCCATCCGGGATAGAGTGTCCCTTCCCTCCGGGGTCGTGCGACGGTAAGCTCCCCGCGATGTCGAGCCCTCTCCGTCCAATATAGAGTGTCCCTTCCCCTCGGGGTCGCGCGACAATGAACTCCCCGTGATGTCGAGCCATCTCGGTAGAGTGTCCTTTCCCTCCGGGGTCGTGCGACGATGAACTCCCCGCGGTGTCGAGCCACCTCAAACGGTAGGTGTTTCTGAATAAGGCGTAAAGCGTGGTACCAAGTACTCAGCAACGTATTTATTTTTCAATTACTGTACATCGCAAAGGAACAATCGCTCTCAAGCACGCCATCGAGCGCTAATTGTTTTTGGATGGGAGGTGGGGCATGACGTCGTACCCCGTTGTATCCCCACCGATGCCCCCCCCATTATTACAAGATACATGCATATTTAGTGCAATCGATCGAAAAATCGAAATAACCACTAAGCTATGGTGAGAAAAGCTCAAACTAATTAGGAGCGTTGGGCAAGGCCCACGAGGAACACCACGACCTCTGCATCACTCAAGATGCGCACGTCATCGTCCAGCTGCTCAGTCTTCGACAACCCGCGCAAAGCACAATGCTTGGTGGACTCAGGCCTAGCAGGTGCTGTCCCCAGGCGCCCCGCGCTCGCCTTCCATCGAAGGCCGTCACCCTACATACCAAATAGCAAACATTCACAAGGAGCAAGTGCAAAGTTCGGTAAATCTTCTGGATTTTCGTTAATAACTAACAAGTTACATGAGAGTTACAAAGAAAAGTCCAATCGGGTCCGATCACGTAAACCCTAGCAAAAGACGGTCTACTGTGCTAAAGGGCTCCAGCCGACACAACGATGGCCCAATTACTAAGAAGCATAAAAAGAAAACTAAGCAAAATCCTGCCGCGCTAAAGTAAGCAAAAGACACGAAGCTAGGGGTGAAGCTCACACCTGCGAAGGCCGCCCGCTGGGTGCTCCCGCGGGCAGCCCCCTAGGAGTCTCTTGGGGGACAGGACTTCCAGAGCCCGGCAACATACTTCAGTCCACGCCTGTCCCACACGCGCGCCAGGAAAGCCCGGACACTGGCGCAGACGTGCGCGCGAGCACCCTCCATCCTCTTCCTTGCCGGGAGGGCGAAGTCCGCCGCCTCGAACCTACCTGCGGGGTCGTAGCCGGCCTCGTGCAAGCAAGTGAACGCCAGCTCGACAGAAGCCTGGGCGCAGTCTCGGGCATGCGCTGGGATCGCCTCCAGCGCGGCCAGCACTAAGCGTAGCCACCCAGCGCAGCCGGGCGGCTAGTACGCCCTCTCTAGCAACGTCAGGAGGTGGAAGGGAGACCCCGAGCCCTGCGCAAAGTTCGCCAACCCCTGCAACGGCGGACGCCACCAGGACATCCAGCTCCTACTGTCGCACAATGGCAGCCTGTCGCTCAGCCCCCGCAGTATGAAGCTCGGCGCGAAGGGAGGCAATCACTTCCTCTGCCTTCGAGAGCTTCTCCTGAGCCCCTGCGGCCTTCTCCTCGGCAACCTTGGCCCGTGCCTTCGCCTCCCGGATACGGGCTATCTTGCCCTCGACCTCGGTGTCGTGCATCTCCAAGAAACCGCTCTGTCGCAAGGAAGCTCTAGGAAGAGGTGTCTCAGTTAGGATCCGCCGATAAAGATGTCAGGCACAAAGGAAAAGTCAAGGGCAGATATTACCTTGATCAGCGCCGACTTAGAGGCGGTTCGCACGTCCGCCGGTGACAACCCGGAGAAAGCATTCTCAAGGTCTGCGGGGCAAATCCGCCCGGCGAGGTCGTCATAAAGGCCCGTCTTGACCTCAGAGTTGACGAAGTGCCCCGGGAGCAGCCGCCCCCTGATCAACGGGGCACCCGAAGCACCCCCGCTATCCACGTCCACGTCCACACGGGACGCAGACCTCGGCTCGGTGCTGCTCCCACCGACTAGCAGAGCCGGCCGAGTAGGCTCCGAGCTTGATGTAGAAGCTATGGTGACAGCTCCCCCCGGCGTCGCTGGCGCAGGTAGCACCTCAGCAGACGCGGCTGTGTCTGCCTCGCCACCCCCTCGAAGCCAAAGTTGAAGCTGCCCGTTGACAACCCGTTCGCCGCCACCGAAGGGGAGGAGTGACCCCTCCGGACTTCCTGCAACCCAGCATCCTCATCACCGCTATTGTCGTAGCGGTCCGCACTCGACTCTCGGTCAAGTGAGGTCGAAGGCAACACCTGAACCTCGGCGCGGCCAGAGTGGCGGCTAGGCTGCTCTCGCCCGGGGCTCAGGGGATGCTCTCCAACCATCGCGGCACGGACCACCCGAGCCAGCGAAGACGGGGCCGCCTCGCGAGCACGCTTGGCCGCCACCATGCCCTCGGTCGGCGAAGGCGGGGCTGCCTTGCGAGCGCGCTTGGCTGCTACCATGCCCCCAGTTGGCAAGGGAGGTGGCCGGGCGGGCACCGGCCACTTGAAGTGCAAACACGCCCAGTTGACCCGTGGTCCCTGAATCATCGACTTCACATCCGCCTCCTCGGCAGCTGTGTAGCGGCCGAGTAGCTCCTCTGCGGCGACCTCTGCACTCTGTAATGATTGGACTGTGGAATAAATTAGGAATAAGTCTCATAAGGAATCAGTTTTCAATCTCTTGTTGATCGCCAATTTGGGAAGAAAAATTCTCACATTGCAATCCAATGGGGAGGAGAATATGCAAAGTTAAATTCTTTTTTTTAGAAAATTGGGATAGCTCATCATGTGTCATGTCCAGATGTGGCGATCCCATTTTTAGGGCCGGATACGCCCCTGTGATTACTGTACTGGTCCCTGGATCAGTAGCCAGTACACACAAGAACTGGTAACGTTCACATACAATACCGAGTATTTTACACAAATAGACCCTTATGGTCATTATTTAACATCATAGCCGATTGGCTGAATAAAAGTAGCAGCGGAATAACAACAAAGCGTGAATAATAACCCATCAATATGCCTACCCAACAGGCAACTGACTGGGGGAGTACGCCCTAGCCCTCGTGGTCACTGACCTCGTCCTCAGAGCACCACTCTTCTTCTTCGTCTGGCCAAATCAACAAGCCAGGTGAGTACTTTGAATGTACTCGCAAGCATTTCCCACAGGAGGATTATACGGTAACATTTCATGCAAGGTTCATAACAAAGGAAAGCTCTATCCTATGTTGTAGGTTATGCGAAAAATGTAAGTTTTGATCTTAAATACGATAATAGATGTCAAAACTATTTTGAAAAAAAGAACACATCCCAAGTCACATTCAATGAACTAGGTAGTCTCTGCTACCTTCCTTATTCATTTTTCCTCAGCGTGGTAGCTCAGCCTATCACGCTTATCCTTTTTGGCTTCCGCTCGCACTACCCCGGGCAGTGTAGCTAGCCTCTTCTTCAGCAATTCCTAGCTACCAACCGGGTAGCGTAAATTGCACTCTGTGGACACATCATGCCCATGTCCTTAATCCCATTGCCCAGCTTTTATAAACAAAACTTGGTCTAACCAGTGTGTGGCCGTGCCAGTTCATGTCCATGACTGAGGATGTGGCTATTCGAATAGTTTTTAACACTCTGCAGAGGTTGTACGGCTTTACCCACAAGATGTAAATCACCCTTATTGCCGAGCGCTAACAGGTACACTTCACGAGGTGTACTGGCAGGGTTATTACAACGAGACTCTTCGCCCGTGTTCACACTAGAGCCGGACCCGCTAGGTGGGTCACCCAACTTTTGCATCCTGGATGACAAAAATGGGACTCTCCACCTTTACATCGAACCTATGTACACGTACTACGTGGAACTCACTGAGAGCTTTACCTCCACACAGTTCCGTGAAGATCCTCTAGGGATCCCAAATCCACCCTAGCACATCACCCTAGCTTCCCACGGTTCCGAGCTCTAGCATTAGATAGGGTACCGAATCAAGTCCTTCCCATAAAGGACATGTGGACGTACGGTGTGGAACTGATTTAGCGGCACTTAGGTTCGGTCCTTAATCGATTCGAGCAAGACTCCAGTTTCAACCCTTCACCTCAGGTAGCTACCCGCTACCCTAACGTTCCATGCTTATCACCTCAAGTAGCAACCAGCTACTCTACCATCCTTCAACACCCCTTAATGTTCTTGCCCGAATCAAAATCCTCCATCCTTTCTTTCGGGATTTTGATAATCATTTCCTTTTAAAAGATTCCTCAAAATGTATAACAAATCGAGGGTTTTGATCCCATTCCCATCATAACCGGTGAAACGCAGTTTTAGCTACAGCAGAGGACTAAGCACGGCTAATGCCTATATTCCTACTAATTTATCGGTCGATTAACAACTGACTAAATATGCCTAGGGTTACAAGGGTCGGATTCTAGACCTATGTCACATGCATCTACTAGGCATATCTATTCTAGCATAAAATAACATTAATACTAACATAGCATGCAAATTTCGCAAACAAGACAATTAAGTTTTGCAAGTATGGGATTCAACATGTTCAAGGCGGGAAAGCGTGCCTGGTAGTTCTTGCTCTTGTTCCTGACGAGAGGGTGACTCCGGTTCCTGCTCGCGCACGTACCTCACTCTGTCAACTATGCGTCGGAAAATCGGCGAATAAGAAGCAATCCAAACAACTTCCATAAAACCAAGTAACATGCATGCTAAAAGAAATTGATGTTAGTAAGGCGAACCAATAGGAGTGTTGGTCCTAAAATGATCAGGTTAGGGTTTAGGGTCTCGGACGGTAGGTTGCCGGACGGAGGCTGGGAGGTACATATACACGTATATCTGGTTTTAAGTTAATGGTATGGCTCTGAGGTTTTAGGGTTTAGGTCTATGAGCACAAAGAACACCCCAGAAGGCGGGTATATGCATATATATCACATAAAATGGCGATGTTTTAGATTAGAGGGAAGGTAGAGTCACGTTGTTAGGGTTACTTGTTCAAAACTGTTATTGTTATGGCCTTGGCGGGAGCTAGATATATTTTAAGTTCCTAGGAGGCATGGATCTTTATTTTGAACTGCCCTGGAGTTGTATATATACATATATAACGTATATGTTGTTTAGATAAAAGAAAAGGGTTGCCTTAATTTTAACTCTTATTGGCTATGCCCTTAATTCTCTTCAAACTTAAAAAGTCTTCAAATACAAAAGTTTGGGTTATCCCTGGAGTTTCCAAAACCGGAAGAAATACTCAATGCACCGGGCTAGGGGTGGTCGAACCGGTCGGAACAGGCAAAAACTGGTTCTGGACTAAACCGGTTCTGCTCCTTTACGTCTTCTGCACTAGATCAGTTTACGCTTCCTACACTGCAAAGGCGGGAAACTATTAAGGGGCGTGACTGCTGGAGCTAAATGGGCCGCGCGGGCCAAGGGCTTGCGCACCGGCGGCGCTGGCTTCTTACCAGACTTACCGAGACTCCACCCGGCGGCGGTTAAATCGGTCCGAGCTTCCGACAGCAGCGACGCCGGCAGTTGGGGTGGTTGGTCACCGGTGGTGATTGGTGGACTTAAGCTAGGGAAACGGGGATTACTCTGGCGCCGGTTGGTTTGGTTTTTTTTGGGGCTCGGTCTGCAGGATTTGGGGGCTGAGCCAGAGGCGGCGGAATTGAGCTCGGTAGAGCTTGGAGTATCACTCTAGGGGAGCTTGAGCTAGAGAGGGTTGAGCTGCTGCTTCGGGTGGGGCGAAAAGGGTGTTCGGTGGTCTCTTTTATACCCGGCGCGAGCTCGGCATGGGTGAGGCCGCTGCAGAGTTCGCCATGGCCGTGACTAGACAATGCCTGAAGGGAACAGGGAGTATGCTGTGCTTCTCGGGAGTCGGGGTGTGGCGTGGTGCAAAGCGGCGAGCTGGCGGAGCTGCAACCGGCGGATGGCGCGCCTGCTATCGGCGGACGGCGCGGTGATGTCGGCGAGCGGTGTGGGTACGGCAACCGAAGTGCTCGGCGCTGGACGGGACAGCTCGGGGAGGAACTGGCGCTGCGCAAGGTGAGGTGGACGAGGGGAAATAGGGTAGTGCTGAGGCGTGCGAAGCAAGGCGGCGAGGTGGTCGACGGGTGCAACGGCGGCGGCGCGGTTGCAATCGACGGATGGTGCGGCAATGCTGTGGCTGCACACCGGGGAAAGCCAGGGCGCGGCCAGAGCACACGTCCCAGTGGCATGAGGTGTCATAGGCCGTCCAAGGGCAGCATGCCACGCATAACCTCGCCATAGTGGTCTCTAGCTATGTGCTCAGGTGCCCTGCAAAGTTTGGCACCGAATGGTACCTCATACAGAGTAAACCACGCATGCCATGACTTGACAGGACTTGGTTTTTAACTGGGGATGATGTGACTTGGGCTGCTAGGGGTGGTTCAAGAGTGTAGGGAAGTTGAGGAAACCGAGAAGGAGCTTTACCAGCTGTTTGGCTGAATTTGATTGAGGTCTCCTTGTAATTTTATGCGACGGAAGATTTCTGGCATAGGTGTTCGGTAGGAAACCATTCCAGATTTTGTATACAACTTACCCATGTTTTTATGTATTTGGGCTTCTAGAGGCTTGGAGATCATCATATAATTTTTTTAGAATTTTTGGAGTGTATTTCTAGGGGTTGCAGCGCAATGCTCCTTTTTATTCCAATGTTTATTAATTTTGTTTGCAGATATTTTCGTACTGGGTATTGCTGTTTTATTTTATAACTAGGTTAGGAATATTATCAAGGTATCTCACAAATTATCTCGAAATTGTTGGGATGGTCGGAGAGTGATAGGATTTGCGGTTAGGATTTCGAAGGGATAGAATTTAAATAGAAGGGAATGGTCGGGGGTTAGGATTGGAATTTCTGTGCGCAGCAGGGTGAGACAGGGATATGGGTACTTGAGATACCCCCTTTATCTTGACCTTGGACCACTTGGTTGAAAGGTGCCGTTAGCGTAGGTGCCGTATTGGGAAGCCTTTCACATTAGGGTTTTGGAAGGGGTTGACTTTAAATAAGAAGGAAGGGTTCGGGGGCGGAAATTAGGGTTTCGAGGTGCAGCAAAGTGACAAGGGTTATGGATATCCTCGGGAACTCTTCCACCTTGGTTTAGGACTAGTCGGTTGCGGGGTGCCGCGGATGTATCATCGTATACGGTGTATATGTTGCGTTAGGGTTTATGTGCATATATGGCGCGTGTATGGTGGGTTCTGGTGTATTAAGTCCATGCGTATTGGTGATGTCCTAATTTCATGCAATGTTATGATGGTAAGCAAGTTTTGGAAAGATCAGGGTGTGACACCACATGCCCATCAACAAAACGGGTCTGCCAAAAGAAAACATAGACACATTGTTGAGGTTGGTCTTTCTCTCCTCGCCCAAGCATCCATGCCCTTAAAATTTTGGGACGAAGCATTTTTAACGGCCACCCATCTTATAAACCTTCTCCCTAGCAAAGTCATAAACTTCTCCACGCCCATTGAACGTCTCTTCCACCACCAAACCCAATTACTCCTTTCTCCGTGTTTTTGGTTGTGCTTGCTGGCCACACTTGCGTCCCTACAACAAACGCAAGTTAGAATTCCCATCAAAACAATGTGTCTTTGTGGGCTATAGCAACCAACATAAAGGTTACAAGTGCTTGGATGTGTCTAGCAGATGCGTTTACATTTCTCGGGATGTCGTCTTTGATGAAAATCTTTTTCCTTTCCAGCATCCGCATCCCAACGCCGGCGCACGCCATAAACAAGAAATTCTTTTGCTCCCAGCACTGCTTCTTAATCCAAATCCCGGGGATGAACATGTAGATGCTGATTATATGACTAACCATACTAATGACTCTTCTCTTGGAGCTGCTGTTTCTCCATCTGTGCAGGGGTCCCATACTCATTCAGCTGAAAATTTTGAAGAAACCGGTGAAATTGGTGCTTCCCATGCAGATGATCCCCGTGCAGATGATCCCGGCACGGCTCCCGGAGGAGATCTTCCCGCTCGTTCCTGATCCGAGGGCGATGTCCCTGGGGCGACCTGCGCCAACTCCATCATGCCGCGTGGCTCTTTTGACCGCAACGAGCCAGCCTCCTTGCCCCGTGCCTCTCCCGGTGCGCCACATGGCTCATCGGTCTCCTCGAGCGACTCCGCCAATCCGCGTGTAACGCGAGACGACGCGTCTTCTGCATCCTCAGACGCATCTACTACTAGATCCTCTGTGGTTCCAGATCCTGCCGCTTCTCAAGTTCAAGAACGCCCTCGTACACGGCTGCAGACCGGTAAAATTCAGCCTGTTAATTACAGAGGCTTGATTAAGTATGGTAATCTCTGTTCTACAGGAGAACCCCCAAACCTTGTAGCTGCTCTCGGGGATCCTCATTGGCGAAAAGCCATGGATGAGGAATATATGGCACTTCAGAAAAATGATACTTGGCATCTTGTACCACCCCGCGAGGTAAAAATATTATCGACTACAAATGGGTGTACCGTATTAAGAAGAAATCAGATGGCTCCATTGATCAGTATAAAGCCTGCCTTGTAGCCAAAGGATTTAAGAAGCGTTATGGTATTGACTATGAGGACACTTTTAGCCCCGTTGTCAAGGCTGCTACATTCGCCTCGTCTTAGCTATTGCAGTCTCTCGTGGATGGTGTCTTCACCAACTAGATGTTCAGAATGTGTCCCTACACGGCGTTCTCGAAGAGGAGGTTTATGTTCATCAACCACCAGGATATGAGCATAGCAAGTACCCTCATCATGTGTGCAAGCTCAACAAAGCTCTTTATGGTCTGAAACAGGCCACTTGTGCATGGTACTCTCGGCTCAGTTCCATGCTTTAGGATCTTGGTTTTGTTCCTTCCAAGGCTGATACCTCACTATTTATCTTTCACAAAGGAACCGTCAACATTTTTGTTCTTATTTATGTTGATGACATTGTTGTCACTAGCTCATCTTCTAGTGCGGTTACAGCTCTTCTCCAAGATCTCGGCGCCACCTTTGCCCTAAAAGACTTGGGCGATCTTCACTATTTCTTAGGGCTTGAAGTATGGAGGAGACAGGATGGTACACTACTTCTATCCCAAGAAAAGTATGCCCAAGAGCTTCTTGATCGCGTCAACATGCACATGTGCAAGCCTTGCCCCACGTCACTCTCTGCTACTGAAAAGCTCTCGGCCCATGAAGGTGAAGCCTTAGACACCGAAGACTCCACAAGGTATAGAAGTGTGGTGGGTGCACTCCAGTACTTGACTCTCACCAGGCCAGACATTGCTTTCTCAGTACATAAAGTATGTCAGTATTTGCACTCCCCTACTACAACTCATTGGACTGCAGCAAAGAGAATCCTAAGATATATTAAAGGGTCTGTTGATCTTGGTCTCACGTTCACAAAGTCTAGTTCTTTCCTTATTAATGGATTCTCCGATGCAGATTGGGCAGGATGTTCAGATGATAGGCGATCAACTGGAGGATTTGCTGTTTTTTGGGGACCCAATCTTATTTCATGGAGTGCTAGAAAACAGGCTACGGTATCCAGGTCAAGTACAGAAGCAGAATATAAATCTCTTGCTAATGTGACTGCAGAAATCATCTGGATTCAATCTTTGCTCAAAGAACTTAAGGTACCACAGGAGAGAGTACCTTGTCTATGGTATGATAATTTGGGGGCCACTTATCTTTCTGCTAACCCTATTTTTCATGCACGAACAAAGCACATTGAAATTGACTTTCACTTTGTAAGGGAAAGGGTGGCACAGAAACTACTTGACATTCGGTTCATCCCTTCTAAAGATCAGGTTGCAGATGGATTCACTAAAGCTCTACCAATCAGCTTGCTAGAAGAGTTCAAGCACAATCTCAACCTCACGAGTTTGTGATTGAGGGAGGGTGTTAGCCTACCTAAGATAGCTCTAGAAGTTTCCTGTTTTCTCTTGTTGATGCATGAGCTTCTGGTAGTTATTGTATAGGTTGATTCTTTCCTATTCTCATGCGTGACTCCTTGTATGCCACGGCAGGGGCTGTTCCTGCCCTCAATCAATATAAATCACGTGGCCTCCTATGGGAGGTTATACGCTTCCTCAAACTCACGACCTCACGATCGTTTACAGGAACCTACCTCACTACCGTTGGTTGCCCAAAAACAGCCCGGAGAGGGAGAAGGGACAGCAGTACTCAACTCCGATTATGCCCACCGGAGGAGGCGTCGATGATGAGGCTGCCCGTGCCACCTGTAGCCGCACATCGACGTCTGCTCCCCCGGTCGCCGCCGAGAGAGACGAGCTAGCCCCTCCGCTGTATCCCCGAATCGGGGCTAGAGTTAGATGACAGCTCCGGTCGCCTTCCCTCATCTCTCCACGTAACCGTTACATCCTGTTCTTGGTCCGGAAGGTTAGTTTACTTGCTGGCGATGCAAGGGAAAATACCAGGAATAAATGAGATGAAAAGAAAGATTAGTCTACAAAATAAATGAGAAATTTTATAGAAGGTGACAGGTAGAGTTTTAAATGAGAACTATGATCATAACGGAATGGCCTGATGTAGCCTAGTTATAGAAAAGGGCAAGATACTATCATTTTATGATGCAAATTGGTGTTAATTTGTATTTTGCTTAATTCAACTACATGCGATTCCATCGCTTCTACAGAAAACCAAAAGGGAAGCAAGTACAGAGAATAGAGGAAATGCAGACATCATATTGTGCTAGAAATGCACGAGCACACATGCAAACCAGGTTAACATGATAACATGAGCTAAAAAAAAGATGCAACACAGAGTGAATTGAATCTTACATCATCTGATCATTCCTTTTCCACCACCTTCTCTTATTTCTTAGCTTCGGCGGGAGCAGCTCCAGCACCGCCACTAACAGGAGCAGCAGCTGCAAAAGCTACGCCACCGCCGAGGCGCTGGACGCGACATGGAACGGAAGCAAACTTCTCCCGAGTAGCAGCAATGAGCTCATTGATGTCCTTGCCAGCTACTTGAGACAAGAGGAACTCCATTCTGTCATTGTCGCATTTTATTCAGCTCCAAGTGGGGACAAAGAAAAGCATAATTAGACATGGCAATAACCTAAATGCGTTTCTCATGCACATGTGCTTGCATGCCATAACCCCTATTCTTGGTTATCGTAAACCTCAATCATGTGATATATAAGAGTTGCACCCTGTATATGTCCTTGTACAAATCAACTGGAAACTTAAGCCATTGCTTATCCAGCTATCAAGCAAAAATTATAATATCCCTGGGAACGGATAACTAATAAGAGCAAATTTAGCTAGTCTTTAGAGAGAGAAAGCAGCTCTAACATCATCATCACACCAGAACTCATTTCACCCTTGCATCAACAAAGTCGAACTAGAAAAATCAGACACCAGATCCATCCTAGAAGTCGATGCATCAATAAGATGTGTGGGTTTCGAAAATTTCTAGATTAAGCACAGGTTAATTTAAAATTTCAGCAAGACGTGGTAAAAGTTTCAGCAACTGTAAAAGCATAACGAATTTCATATTATACAATGTCCATATTAATAGTACACAATTCACAATTGTGATTGTATCACAGATATCAACATGAAATAGAATAATGCCATAAAGCGGACTAAAATAATCACTGGAATTATGGTTTAATCAAGGCGGTTGTTCACTTGTCTCTAGCTGCCAAGCACTTAACAGCAATCAATCGTACTTCATTCGAATAACTCATTCTCATTGGATGCCGCTCCTGCAGTTAGATAGCTTTGGTCTCTTAGTGTTAAATACAGAGGTTACGACAATGTTGCATTTTCATATTAGGGCATGTTTGGGATGCAGGAATTTCACAGGAATCGGTTCACTTTCTGGAGGAATAGGGAAAAAATCCCCGTGTCCTAAACATGTCAAATCTTTATGATGCGTGCTTGGGTTCTTATGTAACTTTTATATTCTTCATTACAATTCTATAGTTGTTGATACTTTCCTTTACCTCTCTAAGGAAAAAAGGTATCTAAAGCCACAAATATTTCAATAGTATACACTATATTCATACAATTGGACAATTAACAAGATAATAAATTTAGCTAGAATTTTGAAGTAATAAGCTCTAACAAGATAGTCATGCTACCCTTATCGGACATCAAGAACTTAGAAGTAGCAATTCAAACTCCAACACATTATTCCTATCGGGCTACATAACACTTTGGTCTCTATATTCTCAGATTGAACGTCTAGCTCCCTAAACTCACAGGGGTTCAATACGGTCCAAAACGCGCTAAGTTGACACATTAAGCTGACGTGGCACCCACCATGGCAATCACTCTGTCATCTCTCTCTCCCACGTCCCAGTCATCGTACAGAGCATGCATGCGACCTTGGGCCGTGAGACCACGACCGCCGTCGATGAATCCCAATTCCTCTCGAGCCCTGCTCCGAAAAACGTCCGGCGAGCTCTAGGCCCGACGTTGCGGGAAACCCGAGGTGGGTGCATAGGGCCTTGATCTTCTCGGGCGTTGATCGGCTCCGACAAGCGGCGCTGTGGGAGGCAGGCGCGACACACAGCGCTAATGATCATCTCCATTGTGCCATGCTTGCAACAGCTCCGTCGACGCCCGGAACCACGGAGCAGGACCCGAGCAGCAGTAGAACTAGTGCAGCCTCACACTTCCTTCCTCCCCTGTACCTAGAGACCAAGGAGCAGCCGCACACCCCAAATTCTTTCTCCAATTGGTGTTGTCTGCTCAAGACTCTCACATTCGATTCCCGTTGATTCATTCTCAAAATTTACCATGTATCCTATTCTGGCCCCATCACTAATCTCTTTCCTCCCGATTCCGTACTCCAGTCAGCCGCGTCTTCGGTGATGGCTCTGTACCCATGCTCGTCGCTCCGGGGCGCTGCAGCTGCACCGGCCACATCGCCGAAGCCAGTCGTCTTGTTGATGTCATTCCTCCCTCGCCTCCTCTGTGGTGTGCTACCACTGGGCTCAACCACGATGTCAGCATCATGCGAGGAAGGGCATGCACGACGTGCTCAACCACGTATGCACCCTTGTCGTGGACGCCGACCTCCTCGCCTCGGCCATATCAAGTTGGGTAATGGAAACTTAGTGAGTTGCTGGGGGATTTGGGAATTGCTATTTGCTAGGGATAAGTCAGAGGCGGTTGCCGTGCTGCATGACGAGGGCATGGACTTCCTGTGGTGAGTGCGCTCCGTGCTACGCGAGTAGTGCACCTCTAAGGTGTTCAACACTGAGTTGCTGAGACACCCGGGCGTGGAGGTCAGAGACGGCGCGGCTGCACACCAGCGGAGGCAAACGAGCTGAGCAGTGATGCTATGGATTCAGCTCTGGTGTGCACAAGAAGTGTGTCGTTGATGCCTTCATGATGTCTGATTAAATGCCTGTGAGGGGAGATAAAAGAGAGACTGGGAGGAAGAGAAAGGGAGAGAGAAGAGAACGATCAAAGCGCCACACGTACAACACACTGGCACAGTCAAGACGCCACATCAGCTTAATTGGCCATCCTAATGTGTTTTGGACTATAATAGACCTCTTTATAGAGTTTAAAAGGCAGATGTGCAGTTTGAGATAACAAGAACCAAAATGAGTGACACGTGCAAGTTAAATGACCATAAGTATATTTTACTCTTTGAAAAATAATGCATTATTTTTCACAAAACTAGCACGATGTCCTGTGCAATTGCGCAGGAAATATTTTTAATTATCTTTATTTTTAATAAAAGTTTAGATCACGAGCCAGCCCGCTTGTCGTTGTACTGAGCGGTCTATTTAGGTACAACTATGATGATTTATCAGTATGATCTTTTTAGGTACAATCATGATGATCTATCGATTGTGATTTGTTTAGGTACAGTTATGAAGATTTATCGGTTGTGATTTATTTAGGTAGAATTAAGAAGATCTATTGGCTGTGATCTGTTTAGTTGCAGTTATGAAAATCTATCGGCTAGGATCTGTTTAAGTACAGTTATGAAAATCTATCGATTATGGTTCAGTAATAATAAAAAAATCTACCAGATTAATGGTCACATGTTTTGCTTTTTTGTGAAAATTTCTAGCATCTCTATTTTTTTTTATATTCTACTTTTAGTATACAGTAGATAGTAGACTTGAGCTTAGAGGGGCTTAATCGGTAAAATTACCGGACTGGCAAGATCCTCTGCGGATGCTCTTGGATTACTGGCAAGGTTAGCGAGTGGATAGGCAACACGAACTTCGTCCTGAATATATGAAAAACAGGCATTTCAACGGGGTTGAAGAGCATAATTATGCAACCACCAAAGTAGCACATATCAGGCCAAGGACCTAAGATCTAAACATCTAGACACCATTGAAAAGATGGAGAGTGTCTCTCGAATTCAACTACCAAACACAATGTCGGGTGAACAAATAAGTTACAAATCATAGGCGAATATGCAACAAGGAAGAGAACAACGACAACAGCATTCCAACAAGAGCTTGCAAAGGAAGATGAGTAAAATATTTTTAATTACTTGGATGATCTGAACAAAGACAGCAACATTCCAACAATTTGCTAAAGAAGAAAGTCAACCCTCGCGACGGTCCTAGGACTCGAATTGGGTATGTGGGGAAGTTAAAGAACCTCTCCACCGCAGGCCGGATTTTAGAGATTCATGAAATAGACATGACTTATAAAAGTATAAGGTAGTAAATAAATTTAAAAATATTGCATTGTTGTATTTGAAGTTTCATATTGTGTAAAACTAACATGGACCGCACACTAGCGTGAATGACAAGAACTGTAGAACATTGACAAAGCTGACAGCCATTGCACAACAGTCATGCGAGGAAAGTGTTCATTTCCAAAATATACGCACTGAATATTTATTCCATACTTCATAGTCAACTGCTAGACTTGCAAGAACATCGTGCAAACCCCAGAAGACTCGTTCTCCCAACAACAATCGCTTGGAGTTTCAGAGGTCACGGCATCATTTGTGAGCATCAAGCATCAGTGCTGGCTGGGGGTGCTTCTGGTGCATTCGCGGCAGGTACCTCTGGTGTTGGAGCAGCAGCCGGTTCCGAGGTGGATTCGGCCTCCCAGAAGGAGGTCTTCTTCCCCGTCTTGGAAACCGTCTGGAAGACATCTTCTGGTTTGACATTGCCTTTGACGGTCACCTTCTGCTCCTTCATGTCTATGTCGAAGGTCTCGACGCCTGATTCCATGAGACAAAGCATAAGCAACTACGGTCCGTGTGGGTAATATGTGAAACTTTTAACATTCTAGTTCAATTCCAATTCACTGTGAAGTGAAATCATTGATAGCATGGGAGAGAAAATGACCTTGCATTTTGGTGAGCACCCTTTTAACTGCCCCCGAACAGCCTTCGCAGGACATGGCAACCTTGAGGACAACAGTCTGCACAGAGCAAGATGAAAATACTTTTACATTGCAGTTGAACAGACTAAAAAAAATCATCTGATATTCGTGTTATTTAACATGGGGATTCATCAACAATCAAAATTTGGAAGCTCCATGGCCTACTTTCTTGCCATATCTGAAGCTTAGCATCCAAAAAGAACGCGAGGGGAAATTGTCTTTCTCGCCTTCCTTTGTATTGATCTTGTTGATTTTGGTCATCGCATAATCGAGAATGCATTACATGAAAACTGTAAAAGAAAATCGTTTGCTAGATCAGGAGGCGCGGAAGGAGATGTTACCTCGGAGGCCATGGTTCTCAGCTGCCGGAAGAATAAAGAAGCTAGAACGGAAGGAGAATTGGGCGACGGGGATGTGGATTCACGTCGAGGGAGAGAAAAAGCTTGGTGGTGCCTGCCCTGGCTTCATGGACTGGGGGCTGCTTAAATAGGAATACGTGCTAGAAGAGAAGGAATGCGTAGCACGAAAGCACAGGGCGGTGACCGGTGGGTGGACGTGCACCAAACACGCATAAAGCTCCGGTGAGAAAAGCATCATCCTCGATCGGAACGAATGCACGATTCCATGCCTGACCTGACCCGGCCAGCCGGCCTGCCTTCCTTGGCTGAGTAGTACAAGCACCGGCAGTACACCATCCCTTGTGCAGTACAGATGTACATTTGCTATTTGCAAGATTCGATTTTCCAAGGCCAGGAGCGCAGAAGCCCACCAAGTATCAACCGCTTTGCTCATCCGCTGCTATGACCCACTCTTGTGTGTCTGATATTCTGATCCGACGTCACCTTACTGACTTCCATCCATGCTAGCGTTTGCGCACCTCTGCATCAGAATGGGTTTTTCCCGTGCTTCCTCTTCTTCAGGTAACCCCGTCTCAAGTTCATTTCATTACTTTCTGCGATGTTATCAGGCCATGGCTCTGTGCAAATCATGGTTATATTTGATTTTTAGCCTTTGACAGATGGATTTTGGTGATCCATGGATTCCGTGTTGAGATGGGATTGATGGAGTGCGATGCGGATGCAGTCATCTCAGATGTGCAAATGAAGGTGTTTGGTCATCTATGTCCTGGCAGCATTCTGTCTCTCCCGATTGCATTTTCAAATTTTTTAGAGGATTTCGAATTGTTTAATTCAAAAAGAAAAGAAGAAGAGGAGCCCCATTAGGCCTTCCATTTTATCTGAGAAGAGGATCCAGGTTCTTCTGGAGTACTTGGTTTCGTCTTGGGGAAGCTTGATTTGTGGTCCTCTAGGATGCATTCAAGTACTGCGGCAAATTCTCAAGAGGAACAATAGCCTAAGCAAACAAAAACTTCAAAGTATTCGTTTTACTGAAATTCGAAGTTAAAGAGTACTAATAGCTTGCATGTACTCGTTCAGCGCAGGCGAGAAATTGTTAGATAGAGTGGGGCATCGGAAGACATGGACAAGCTACCGTAATACACGTGGGGGTTGGAGTTCCACCACGCTGGAAATCATGGAAATCTTCGCAGGAATACCAGAAATGCACAAACACTCGGACCAGAAGCGGCAACGCAATCCCGCCGTTTTCTTCACCGTGTTGGCTAGGTTGCGCTCGCAGCTAAGAGCCGAGCATTGCTCGTATGTATATTAGCGAAGGTCGTTGTACCTCCGGGGATCGAAACTCAAGTTTAACGTTTTGTACGTCTTATTAAGATATATCATTATTTTAGTGATAAACGACATACTTATAATAATAAGATATCTATAGTGACTTCGTTAATCTTAAAGTTTCACAACTCTAATTTTAAATTTTTAATAAATATTATGTGATCTTTCATCGCTTACGACTCGTACAGGCTCCGGGTAGACCTAGATGCGAGGTGCAACGGAACACGGACCAAACGTCGCAACTCGCGAGCTGCGACCCAACGGAACCGGCGCTGGCGCTGTCGTCCGAGCCAGCGCTCGCCGTCGGGGTACCGTTTGCTCGCTCGTAAGTGCGAACGCGCGCGCGCGGCCACCGTAGCTAAGCCGCGCCGCTCGGTGGTCTGTCGTACCGTTGTCGCAATCCCTTGTCGTCCCTTGAAACAAAAGCCAAATCGATGCCCCCTCCACCTTTCGGCCGCCGCTGCTGCCTTTGCGCAACGCCTTTTTAATAGCAACACCCGTCCCCATTCCACCGGTCTAACCTGCCTGCCGTTCTGCGCCCGCCGCTTTCGCCGCTGCCCTTGCTTTCCTCTGCATCCTCCCTTCCTTCCCCTGCGGTTTGTTGGTGCGTGCAAGAGCCGGGGCGAAGCCGGCCATGGCGGAGGAGCAGAGATGGCAGGATGGGCACCACCGCCTGTGCGCCAATAACTGCGGCTTCTTCGGCAGCCCGGCCACGCTCGACCTCTGCTCCAAGTGCTACTGCGACCGGCACGGGCGAGAAGCGCAACCGGCCGCCTCGCCCTTCTTGCTTTCCTCCTCCTCCTCTGCCCCTGCTGCGGCCGTCTCGGAGGCGGGCGTCGCGGCCGAGCCTGTCAGCGCGGCGTCTGAGTCCTCCTCGCCGTCGCCGCAGACCGGCGCCAAGGCGAGCAGGTGCGCGGGGTGCAGGAAGCGGGTGGGGCTGACCGGGTTCGCGTGCCGGTGCGGTGGCATCTTCTGCGGGACACACCGGTACCCGGAGCGGCACGCGTGCGGCTTCGACTTCAAGGCCGCCGGACGCGACGCCATCGCGCGCGCCAACCCCGTCGTCAAGGGCGACAAGCTCAAGGACAAGGTCTGATCCCCATCAAGCACCGCCTCGCCTCGCCTCGCCGGCCGGGCGCTGCACGGGTCCTCACCTCCCTGAAAATGTTACTGGTGTAACTCTCTGTAAGCTGTCGATGAAATCGTCGGCCATTGAAATGGAAATCCGTCTGGAATAAACTCTACTTCCATCTTCCATCAGAGCCTTTCTCACGCGGGCGCCGTAATTTGTGAACGTTCGTTGTTGCTGTCGGCGTTGCAAAAATTTACAGAGATTCTGGCATTAACCTGACGGGACCCAACAAGGATCCGGAAAGGATCCAAACCGATGATGCCTGTTGTACCTGTTCTTTCCCTCCATCTACAGTACAGACTATACTAATCCACCTAACGGATTAGCTTGAGCGCTTTACAAAAGCAATAAACTTAGGGAGTAATGAACAAGTGGTGAGATTATTAATTCTGGGGTTATCTTTGTTGGCAATAGGCAGTAGTAGTCAAACGGAAAAATCGAAGCGGTGACCGTAAGAACACATATGAACGATGAGTGACGAGCCACGTAGGCAGGCGATTAACATTCTTTTTACAAAGAAAACATTTGCTGTTGCTCTCGCTTTCTGGTAACACGAACAGCGAACCGGTCCAAGAACACGCTGGTGGACAAGCTCGGCGGAGGATGCGTGATGTCTTCGAATTGGACGGGTTCCTCTCGCCTTTCATTAATTCAGTACGCACCGATCACGTTCTTATTCCGAAAACACAAGCCCCTGGACGGGTCAACCAAACGGGGCCAAAGGATAAGCATAGACGCAGCAAATTAAGAATAGTAGTAGCTGTAGTAGCACACACGAACGTTCGTGATGGTCGTCTCTAACCCTCCGCGTGTGACATCGACGTCATAGCTGCCCTTCAAGGCTTCAACTCCCCACCCGTGCCGTGAAACCACCACTAGAAACTTCAAAAAATTTGATGGGGACTCTATGGAGTTTAGTCATAAGCTTGTTAGGTCCGGACAAGTCAACGGATTAGTTAGTTGCTTGTTGCTCTTCGATGGAACCAATGAGGGTGGTCGCACTAGCTGGCGAGCTGAGCCTGGGACGTTGAAATAGCAGCATTTGAAAGTGAACTTACATGGTAACAAATAACACTTGAAAGTGAACGTACAAGGTTTGCGCGGTTAGGAGCGCAGATGTTCTTTTTCTAAAAGAAAATACCTCAACCACACTGCTACCAGAATAATGAAAGTAAATTTAATTATACGACACTTCAGTCTTCGTATAAATCCATGGCCACAAAAATTAATTTTGAGTTAGAAAAAGTAAGAAATTATAAATAAAAATTTCGATGTATGGTATGGGGGTACCGATAAGCGTACTCGTACAGCACGGATTTATACGGTAGCGGGGCGATAACTCAGATCAACTTGATCCTGCAACACCGATATACCCAGATTCAGGCCCCCGAGTTGGGTAATAGCCCTACGTCCTACTATGATTGGATTGATGTGCGGTATGGAGTACAAGTGATTACAAGGAGAACTCGACGAGTCGGGAACTCGGCGAGATCGACTTACAAGGGGAACTCGATGGGTTGGGAACCCAGCGAGATTGATTCTGAGGCTGAGGGATCTCGAAGGTGGCTAGTCGACTAGGGCTTTTCAATCTAATCTAACCCATCCCCTCACTACTACAGAACGGCCCATCCGAGACGGGTTGAAACAAGCATCCCAGACGGTTGGCCGCTCCGTCTGAAATTAGTGGTCTGTGATGACACAGGTCATCGCAGACGGGTGGGCCATCCCTCTGCGATAACCGATCATCCCAGACGGGTCGACTCAATGAACCGTCTGCGATAACCACCTATCCTAGACGGGTCGACTCTACCACCCGTCTGCGATAACAGTTCATCCCAGACGGTCGTGTCTCTGACCTGTCTCGGATGACAACTATCACAGACGGGTTCAACTGTTGACCCATCTGGGATGGTTGTGTACAGAGGGCATAACACTGCCTGTTTTGTGGCTAGCCTCAGGTATTGCTAGCCATGTCCTCTGAAACAGCAGATATATATTGCACAGAACATTCACATATTTAACACAGATACAGATACATACATGCACAGACAATACACTGAAACAATCACATACTTCAATGTATAAAAGGAAAGCTGCAAGAGAGCCACACCGCTAGCTAGATATATTCACAATTGCTAGCTAGAAATAAGCCACACGGTTCAGAATTGAGAGCTCAATCGCTGCCAACAACCGCATACTTCAATGTTTAAAAGGAAAGTTGCAATAGAGTGCTAAGTACATAGATGAAAGACAATGCTACTCTGCTAAGCCGCCACCATAGAACTCGCCATCGGGATTGATGATTTGTGTATTGATGAAGAAGGCAAAAATCCCTCGAATGCGCTTGAGTTGAGCTTCATCAATTGTGTTAGTTTCAATCTTCCACGCCTCATCTAGTTTTCGCTTAGCGAAACCCGCGATTAGCTCCATGTGGTAGCAAACGTAGAATCCACATAGGTTTGTCCCCATGAGTTGTTGTTTGCACTAAAACAAGAAACAAATATACGTTAGCTAAGAAGAATCTATTATGAAGCATGTCAATATGCTATATTAACATAGTAATGGATATATATGTACCAGAAAGTCAAATTTATATCGTAACTTGGACCCTTTGCCACTTATCCCTCCACGAGCTTTGTAATCGATGAACACCTGGTCAAGTATGTCGTGAATCGGCCCAAAGTCGCGTGAAGGATCTCGCGAGGAATCAACGTATATAACCCTATTCCATTTTGGTACATGTACGACCAAAACCCAATGGTAGCTGCATATATATAGACGTACTACCAAATCATCTTTGTGATATATGTATAATGGTGAAATTATAAGTATTGGATGCAATGCAACACTTACTCTGGGTTGAAGGGAAATACGATATACTCTTTATCATTTTGGGACAATATTGCATGCTTAACATACTCCAGAACTTGCTCTTTGTTGTCTCTAATATTTCTCCAAGTCACCCTTGCTGGGTCAATGAACCCGATAGGTTCCTTGTTAAGTCTGGCTTCAGTGTGCATGTATCTATGCAAAATGGGAAATTATGTCACGGCTTAATTAAGTTGCATAGATATGGAGAAAACTGATTGACTGAGAAGTTGTAGACTTACAATGTCCAGCATCTCAACAGGTTCTGCTCCAGGGCGTCGAGGGTGAAGAGTTTGAATAGGTCTTCAAAATACACGTAGAACAACCCGCCCATGTCCTGGTGGAAAAGGTGTTCCTCCTTGAAAGCGACTTTGATGCATCGTGGCATGGTTTGGCCAGGCTGTAGGTTGTTCGTCGCCGTCATATACCAATCATGCAACCTCTGACATGCCATTGAGTTCAATATGTCCTCTGGCGTGACGAAGACTTCTCCATTCACAAATCGACGAGCCAGAGGCGCGAAAGGGAGATCATTCACTCTGTCCGAGTCAAACCCAAGTTCTTCCACTATCGCTAGTGCCTTCGATTTTTGGCTGCCCTTGGAAGTCTTAGGGGCACTACTACGACTCCTGCCCTTGCCGGTTTTGCTAGTCCCCTTAGCATAAGTGTGCTTCACCGGTGAAGGAACTGGTCTCATCTGTAGCACCTCCTTAGTCCCTATGGAGGTAGCGGGTGCTGGCTCTACTGGCTTGACCAGAGATGAAGCTGGGTTATCAGCCCGTTGCGCTGCCGCTACTAGCTCCATCAGGGTAGGGTTAACTTCGGGTATCCTAACTGACTCAATGTGTGATGCGCTCTGAGAGGCAGGCCGGACGAGTAATTTGATGTCCCTCTTTGGCCACTGGATAAAGGTGCCAACCGCCTGATGCAGCACCATGATCTCGTCATTTGGTGGCATGGCAAGCGGGAGCTCCTTGAAACCTTCAACCACGTCGTCCACATGCACCTTTTGAAACTTTGATGCTATGGGGCGACCATGCAGTAGAGTCCCCGCCTCCTTGGGATATGCAATCCCAAATGCAGCATCGAGGGAGACATCTCCGGCTACCCTTGCCAACAACGTGCACGGAGTCGTTTTCTACAAAATTATTGAGTACATACCTTGTTGATTAAGTCCAAAGTTATGTACTTGCTATTGTAAAAACCCTATAAATGGCCCTTACCGAGATGGTGTCGCAGGGATATGTTTCACCCGGTTCTTCGGTGGATGCACAGCTACTCCAAATATTTCCGGGGCTCGCCAAATCTACGTTAGCGAGTGCAAGTTGAGCTTTGAACCCCTCCTTAAATGCCGCAACCTGCCTCCTGACTTCCTCCTAAATACGCCTCTCCAAATCTTCTTCATCTCTCGTAGTCGTTGTTGACTGACTACGACTCCTCTTAGCGGCCTTCCTCCTCTCGTACTGCTCCTCGGTCTCAGGGAATCCCTCTCTCCAGGGAACTGCAACCCCAACACCTCTTGTGCGACCTAGGTGCTCCGGGTTTCCCAACGCTATGGTAAGGATGTCTTTGGTCCTAGATGATTGTGCTTCTTCATTGTCATCTCTCAAACGGGTACATGCTTCGTAGGAACACAGGACCGCACATTTTGATCTCTCTAACTAGGTGAATCATGAGGTGCGGCATGATATCAAAAAATGACGAGGGAAAGTACATCTCAAGGCGACATAGGACAACCATGAGCCATGCCTCTAGAGCATCCAGTTCAAGTATACTTATCGCCTTCTGTGATATTCTGTCGAAGAATTGGCATAGCATTGTGATTGTATCTCGGACATCACCAGGCAAAATCCCTCTAATAGCAATAGGAAGTATCTGCGTCATCAAAACGTGACAGTCGTCAGACTTCATGCCAATTAGTTTCAATTCCTGCATTGAAACTAGCTTCTTGATGTTGGCGCAGTACCCGCTTGGAACTTTCACATCGTGCAAGCACTGGCATAGCTCAATTTTCTCGGCTTTAGAGAGTGTGTAACATGCAGGTGGGAGGAAGGTTCTGCCTTTGTCGGTTTCTATCGGAGCTAACTCAGGCCTGATGCCTAGTTTCACATAGTCTTGTCATGCCTTCACGCCGTCCTTTGTTTTATCGTGGATATTTAGCAAGAGGCCAATTAGGCTGTCAAACACATTCTTCTCTACGTGCATGACATCGATACAGTGGTGAACATCTAGTTCTTTCCAGTAAGGCAAACCCCAAAATATTGATTTCTTTTTTCACAAACCCTTCATTAATTTATGCCCCTTTCCAAGAACAACATCAACGTCTTTAACCATTCCGTATACCTGTCTCCCGGTTAAATGAGGTGGAGCCGATCCTTCTTCGATGGTTTCGTCGAACTCGGCAACCAACTTGCGGTAAGGATGATTTCGACGCAAAAACCTATGGTGCCGCATGTATACGGTTTTGCACGATTTCTCGAGGTACAAACTGGTCATATCTTCCATGCATTGAACACAGGCTGTTGCTCCTTTAGTACTCTGGCCGGATAGGTTACCGTACGCGGGATAGTCATTGATGGTGCAAAATAGCAATCCTCGTAGGGTGAAGTTCTCTCTCTTGTTTGCATCCCACGTCTCCACACCTTCGTGCCACAATGTTTCGAGATTCTCCTTCATTAAAGACAGGTATGTATCTATGTCATTTCTGGGTTGCTTCGGGCCTTCGATGAGCATGGCCAACATGATGTACTTCCTCTTCATGCACAACCAAGGAGGGAGGTTGTACATACAAAGAGCCACAGGCCAAGTGCTATGACGACTACTCATTCCATCCGTACTCATTCCGAACCTTACATTTCTAGAATCCGCACCAAAATTTGGGAATTTCCTGTCAATGTTTCTCCACTGGATGGAGTCCGCTGGGTGTCTAATCAAATCATCAACTTTACGCCCCTCCGCGTGCCATCGGATTTCTTTGCATGTTCAGGATTTGCAAACAGACGATTCAGGCGAGGAATGATAGGAAGATACCATACAACCTTGGCCGAAATGCCATTCGTCTCATCATTGCCCTCGATGTCATTGTCCGTAGCATTATTACGCTTCTTGTATCGGGAAGTCTTACAAACTGGACATATATGTAGATTGTCGTACTCTTTACGGAAGAGGATGCAGTTGTTTTTGCAAGCATGTATTCTTTGTACATCCATTCCTAGCGGACAGAGAATCTTTTTAGCTTTGTATGTGCTTTTTGGCAACTCGTTCCCGTCGAGAAGCATGTTTGCCAAGAGTTGTAAAAGGGCAGTAAAGCTCTTGTTAGACCAACCTGCGCTTGCCTTCAATTTGAGCAGTTCCAGAATAGCTGATAGCCGGGTATATTTCGCCTTGCAACCATGGTACAATTGTGTCTCCGAGTCCTCCATTAGACCCAGAAATTTGTCATATTGCCTGCCACCAAGGTCATTACCTTCAGCATCGCGTAGCATTTGCTCGAGATCGTTGTCATTGGTACGCATCTTGGCATCCTCTTCATCAGACTCAGAATCAACATCAGCCTCCAGATTCAACTCCTGGCCACTCATTCCTTCATCTCTCCCCTCCATGTGTTCGCCATGATGGATCCAATTTGTATAACCAGCTACAAATCCCCTACGGATCAAATGATCTTGTAACTGAGCCGTGTTCTTCAACATCTTCTCATTCTTGCAGCCATAACACGGACAACACATATGAACAGACTTCCTACTGGACATATGATCCTAAGCCGCTCTTAAAAATTCGTTCACGCCACTGATATACTCAAGGCTGACATGGTTCGCATCATACATCCATCTTCGATCCATCGGCACTATGACATACATATAAACATATGTTGACTAATTAATTATCTATGTGATTTAAAATAGAAATTAAACTCATCGCTCTCTCTCACTTGTCCAATTATGCACAAAACCATCCAAGCTAGAGCCATCCAAGCATGTGTATATATTACATGTAAACCAAAATTAATAAACCATCCATCCATGCTTATACATCTATTAAACAAAATTATCTTCTAATAGAACACAATTGCACTAGATCTAGGGTTAGAGAGCAATTAAACTAACTAAATAACCAAATCTACTAACCTATTGCCACACCAAATCAATTATGTCCTTGCAATCTTCTTCTCCTCCCCCAAAATCACCTCAAAATTGCCTCAGCAGCCGCCACCAGCCCGACAGACCTAGGAAACCCTAACAGACCTAGGAGCACTGGTTCTATTATATAGGTGGAGAAGTCATTCCAGACGGTTTAGTCACTTGAACCGCCTGTAATGCACCAACATAGACGGCTGAGCAGAAGACCCTCTGTGATGTATTGCTACATCACAGACGGTTAGTTTCCTGACCATCTCTGATGTGTTATCACAGACGGTTCGGTTTCAAGCCGTCTGTGATAACTGGTTACATCGCATACGGGTGATACCAAGAACCGTCTGCGATGATTTTTTCTAGACGGGTGGGTCACGACCCATCTGGGATGATATATCAACCAAGACACTGGTTTCCGGACAAAAGTCATCACAGACGGTGTCATTTTCCAGCCCGTCTGGAATGTCTTCTATCCCAGACGGTCTACGATAACCGTCTGCGATGTGCTGTCCAGGATGAGCTGTTCTGTAGTAGTGCCTCTTCGAGGGGTTTGTGCTCCTTATATAGGCGGAATAAGGCGGTATCCTCATCTTGAGTCCTCGCCGTACACGAGTCGGACTCCTTTTTAATGGCATATCTTGAGTCCTCATAGTACACGAGTTGGACTCCTCCCCGAAGGCACGCCAAGACTTGTTCTCCAATTCTGGTAGGGATTCACCATATTGGGACCCATGCCTTCTCCTAATCGGGCCTTCGGGCCATGGCTTCTCTTTGGGGGCCCACCGGAGAGTTTACGGGCTTTATCACTAATACATGGTAGTAGTACTACCCATCATCAAGCCCCCATCAGTATGTGTGATGGAGCTCAAATTTGAACTAGGCAAACCCAAATTTGAGGTGATGCCGAGCCAGGCTACAGAACTGAATGGGCCTAGTCCCTTTACTGTGGTCTGAACCCGTTCGGTGAAATTCACGGATGGTGATGTCATGATTCCCCTCAGCTGCATAATGAGCATGTTCGTGCACCGGGACGGTTGCGTTTTCCCAGGCGTGGTGCACCGAAGCGTTGGGGCGGTTGTGATTCCTCAGGCATAGTGCGCTTTCTGTGCCTTGGTTCGGGTGATTAATAATGTTTCTTTCCTCTTCTCTTCTTCCATTCGCTTTTGCTCTGAAATTTTCCACGACGCTTTGTCTTCTCGTCTCTTTTTCTTCTTCCTTGCGACGGTCAAAGACCCGGTCAACTTCCGAGCTTTTGGGCACCGGTGCGTTGGCGCGCTTCTGTCTCTTGACCCAATGGGCGTTTCATCTGGTGAGACATCGGTGGTGGAGTCAAGGCCGGTAGCGGAGGAGCCCATCGAGGGAGCCGCTGAGGTGCCAACAGGCGAGGCTTTATCGGTGGTCGCGGCAGCCCGGGACCCAGTTCGCGGCAAAGCGCCGGCAACGGAAGACCCGCCGCCAGCTCGACCGAGGTCTGCCCGCCTCCCATGTGACCTCGGAAGATCTCTCGCGTATGGTGCGCGAAGGAGAGTTACCCGAGTCGGTGGTGAAAGGACCGAGATGCCGACTAGAGGGGGGGTGAATAGTTGGCTTATAAAATTTCCCTCTTTTAATCTTTTGTTTAAGTTGTCAGATTAACTTCACAAGTTAATAGTGGACAGCTGTGACACAGATGAGTGACACAGATGAAAACTATGTGTAAATTAACACACAGCTGTCACACAGGTGGAAGACACCGGTGAAGAGTTAACCTAACACAGGTGCTCTACTTAGACTGCCTGTGACACAGGTGCTGACACAGGTGAATACAAATGAATGAAGCAACTGTGTAACAGATGATCACACACAGGTATAAAGGTAATCTAGCACAGGTGAAAAGGTAAACTTAGTAGATCAAGTCTAAGGGACACAAGCAAGCAAAGATAAACAGATATGCATGCAATACAAGGAAGTAAAGGAGACTCAGGGGTTTTTCACCGAAGTTCCCAACTCTTTGCAGAGAAGGTACGTCTCCGTTGGAGAGACCACTCCTAAGAGCGGGCCAGCACTAAAACGTGCTTCTTCTCCGAGTACCTGATCCTTCAGGACTCTTCCTTTTGCTTGTGGAGATCCTTTTGCCTTGCAGCAGGTAGACCTCAGAACACCTTCACAAACTACTGGTTCAGCCCACACAAGCTTGGGTGATACCAGCAACTCCTACACCCGTCTAGGAGTAGACAAACTCCAAGAGTAACAGATGATGCAGCAGCAATCTCTTGGAGGAACCTTTGCTCGTGCTCTAGCTCACAAACCCACTCGAACTAACCCTTAGGCTCTTGGCTCTTGTGGAGTGGTTGGAGGCTTTGCAACGATCGTATGTGAATCACTGATTTGAGCAAGGTTGAGGACAGAGTCCTCCCCTGGTCCCCTATATATAGGGTCCACAGGCACCTGACCGTTACCCTGTTGCCACGTAGGATTAAGTGAGCCACCGGTGTCAGCCACCGGTGACACAGCTACACACTACGTCCAACTGTACCCGGCTCAGGCAGACCGACACCTGTGTCACCGGCGGCGCACACAGGTGAACCCTTAGCTGATAGCCGCACTACTCAGCCCAGTCCTGGCACATGACATGCCTTCAGCATACTTCAAATTCTAATACCTATAAGGAGAGAGCCTCCGACAGACTTCTGACTCAGCAGACTGCCCATCGCAGTGCAGGTACCTTAGCATTTTCAAGCTCTCCCCTGGTACAGAGATGTACCTGAGTCATAGAGCGGAAGACCACCTGTGACACAGCTGTGTCACACAGGTGCCTAAAGCTCTAGGGTTTTCACTGTTAGTACTGCAGAGCACTAACACAAAACAGCTACATACTTTCATGCAAAGCTATTGACACAGGGCAATTGGCCTCAAAGCACCAATCCCCTTGACCAACACTCTGAGCAATGAGCAAGGTTCCCTTAGACAACTGCTACTGTTTCATCCCTCTTGATAGTACGGGTGATTCCTATGGACTCAAAGAAACTATCAAATCTAGGCTTTACCTGCCACCAACTGAAATCACGGCCCTTGACGCATCAAGCCACCATCACCTTGCTTGCATCTCCCTGCACAGTACCGGCTTCTTCTCAGCTGTGACACAGCTGCATAGCACAGCCATCTCTTTGTCCTTGAACCACCTTGTACCCTTTTTGGTGGCCATCCTTCTCTGGATAACCTTTCTTCATGGAACCTGTAGATTCTGCTTACACTTAATGTAAACATTAGATTCCAGTTTAGGTTGCCATTAACCATCAAAACCATATCAGGGCCTAGATGATCTTTCAGGTGGCCTTCCGAGCTCCTGCTGACCGGACCGAGCCATTTTCCCCGGAGGAGGACCTGGTCATCTTCCTCGACTTCTTCAAGTGCAGGCTCGGACTACCAATGTCCGAGTTCCTATGAGATGTCCTATCCTTCTTCGAGATCGAGTTGGTAAACCTTTTGCCCAACTCGATATTCTTCCTGGCTGTCTTCGTGCATCTTTGCGAAGCCTTCGTCAGGGTTATACCGGATGTTGAGTCGTTCTGGTACTTTTATACTCTCAAAGTGTCGATGGCCGGTCAGGTCTATAGCGCCTGCCGCTTCTCTCTTTGTGATGATGCCAAGGCGAGCTACATCCCCTTCTCCCCGAGGGATTCGTGGGGGAAGTGGGCTTCTAATTAGGCCTTCTGTAATCAGTCAGCACATGACCCGTTGACGCGATGCGAGGTTCCGACCCCGCGGGACTTGTGAAAGGACCACCCTCTACTTACGCGGAGGACCTGGGCTGTGCAGGATCACATCACCGAGCTTCGTCGGGGCGGTTTGACGGCCGTGCACGTAGTCAGTGACTTCGTCGCCCGCCACATTGCGCTGCTAGGAGCGTGAGAACTTCCTGGATGGACGGATGAAGTCGGCCTTTTACTGGCTGATGATGGTACGCTTCTTCGCTGCTTCTCTTTGACAACTCGAATTGCTATCGGTCTGTTTTCCTTTGAGTCCTTACGCCTTTTTGACTTGCGATAGCGGTAATCCAGAGCCGAGTTGACGATCTCTTCAAAGCTGAGCGGAGTGATGACGGCGCCCAGGCTTTGCCCTAGGAGTCTCGAGTTCATCCGGAGATTGAATCGCTTGCCTACCAGGATGAGATGACTAGAGCCACAATCATCTCGGTAAGTGTTTCCTCCCCGCGTTCCTCTAGTTGCATCATCTGGTCATTGGGCGGTTGATTATAATGGCGGTAACTCTGTTTGGCTCGCACTCAGCATCATTTCTTGGGGATCGGCCCGTGGGAAGGCACTGGGGTCTTTGTAGAAGAGTCAACGGGCGTCGGGGCGACCCGACCCCGGAAGGTCCCACTGTCCAAGGGCAGGAAGTCGTCTGCGGCATCTAGCGGAAGGGGTCAAGCCGCCCCGGTGAGTTTTTTCCTTTGTTTTTTGCGAAGTGGAGCGTCAACTTGCTTTTCTCGAGTTTCTTGATTTTGGACTCTGCCGTTTGACAGTGGTATACCCTCAAGTGGCCTTCTAGCTCCACGACTTCCCAAGGACCGGCGAAGAAGGCGGCCTTGCCCAGCTCGAGGTATGGTTCTCCCTTATCTTTTGTCCGGAGTCCCTTTTCCTTTTCGCTTTTGCTTGAATCTTTTTTTTGTTTTTAGCTTCACGCCTGTTCCTGCTGTGTCATCATCACGCTCCCCTCCGAATGCCGGGAGCTCATGGTGATCCCGGAAGTGGAGCTTAGCGGCGTTGAGGGAGGTGTCGGATCCTCCGGCGGCATGTTGGAAATATGCCCTAGAGGCAATAATAAAGTTGTTATTATTCTATTTTCATGTTCATGATTAAGTTTATGTTCTATGCTAGAATTGCATTGGTTCTTGGATATGAGATTCAGAGGAAAACCTAATTGCATGTGTGGAATAATAAACACCATTCAGATCCCTAGTCAGGCCTCTGGACTAGCTCATGTATTGTTGATGGTCTTGTTTTCCTGATCATGGGCATTGTTAATGTAACAAGGATGTCAGCAATAATGGGAACACATTGTTAGGGTAACAATGGTGTTGGATAGACCCCCTTATGAGATACTACGGGATCACTTCGTCAATATAATGTCAGTATCTTCTCATTATGTGTTAACGTTTACTTGCGTCCTTAGACCATGAGAATATCATAGACCCGAATACCGGATGGTTGCTTTGGGGTCATCAAACGTTACTCCGTAACTAGGTAATTATAAAGGTAACTTTCAGGTACACCAGAAAGTATATCGTGGTTCAAGATATGTCAAGACTAGGATTTGCCCATCCGACGATGGAGAGATACACTCTGGGCCCACTTGATATTACGGTGTCCAGCATCGCCTAGTCAGGTATTGTGACTAAAGGGTTAGTCATGGGGACACCAGAATATGGAAACGAGAAAAGAGTACAAACCGGTAACGAGGATAACTAGGTATAGTGATCAAGGAGTTGATCACAGGGATACCATAAAAGTCTCGCCTCGGGTTGTGTAATGTATCGTGAGGCAAAAGGATGATATGCAGTAATACGAGGTTCGCTCGATAAAGATCTTCGATGATATGTGGGAGTCGTTATGGGTGTCCAGATCCCGCTGACGATTATTGACCGGAAGGTGTTCCGGACATGTCCACATATACTCGAACCTATAGGGTCACACGCTTAATGTTTTAGCGACATTTAGGAATGCTACGATTTATGGAGAACAAGAGAGAAGGGTTCTGAAAGTGTTTCCGATGACCTCGAAAGTGTTCCGGGAGGTCCCGGATGGTTCCGGTGATGTCCGGAAGTGTTCCGAAAAGTATCGGAAGGTTCTAGAAGGTTCTGGAAGGTACTAGAAGGTTCTAGAAGGTTCTGGAATGTACTAGAAGGTTCTAGAAGGTTCCAGAAGGTTCTAGAAGGTTCTCCATCTGGGAGTTCCTGTTAGAGTAGAACTCCACCTTCCCAGGGAGAGCTGCCCCACCCCCTTTAAATAGAGGGGCAGGGCACCTCAAAGGGCATCCCAAGCAGCCCCAAAGGCAGCCCTAGCCCCTTGGCCGAAACCCTAGGCAGCCGCCACCTCTAGATTGGCCGCAGCCTCCTCTTCCTCTCTCTTCTATATTGGATCTAGTTCAGCTGCCGGCGCGCTGCTACTTCTCCTTCTCGTAGATCCCCACTATTCTTGTGTGCTGGTCCACACATTACCGCGGTGTCGCTGATCTAGTCGTACACTTCGGCGTTCGATCGGGCGAACTATTCGCAAGGAGATCACTCTCGCGGCTGGGAGGTATAACCTAGCTGCGGGAGTCTGCGGACTTCATCGACATCGTCAACTTCTCCGCTGCATTGACGTGATCGGCGAAGGTATGATATCGTTGCCTGCACCTCGATAGTGGATCTTGGTTTGGTTCGTGTACGGTAAAATTTTTGTTTTGCGTAGCACATTCCCCAACAGTGGTATCAGAGCGGTACTATGCGCAGTTGTAGGTACGACTAGAGCATATGTGATATGCGGCATTGCACATATGATGTGCGGGGTGTTTGATGAGATCTACCACCGGATTTTCTTGTTGTTTCCCTCTCATTGCATAATTTTGATCTCGGCGGCATCGTGAAATTTTCAGAGGTCCGGCGAACCTTACGATCTTCGGATCGAGACATGCTAAGGATGACTTTGGTTTCACTTTAGTTGAGAAAGATAAATTTACAATGAGCGGGCTTGTAGATGTGATCTACACGGGGGTCATGCGTATGACGAAGTTTAGTATGGGGTTCGAGATTTCCGAATCTCCAATTCCATACACCCTGACAGTTAAATAACTGCAAGAACAATCGTGCTTATGGTAATGTAGGTAGCAAACAGTTTGCAACGTAGCCATAAAGCCGCGTATTGTAGCATAAACGTTAGAGGCGTCTAACTTGTTTTTGCAGGGTATGCATGTGATGTGGTATAGCCTATGTGATGCAATGTGATTGTATGAGATGCAAAGTGTTTGTAATTTTAATTTTGTCATGACCTGTGAGTCGTGAGTACGGCAATCGGCAGGAGCCAATATGATTGTCATTATTTATTGTATTGACCTACGCATCAACTAGAAAGCCATGTAATGCATTTATTTTATTAGCTATGTGATAGCAAATAGTTGTAATTGCGAGGACATGGTGGTGACAATCTTACATCGATGGACCTCGACGCTACGCCGTACGCGAAGAAGGAGTTCTCCGCCAAAGGATGTTGAAGAAGTCTTCTTCAAGAAAAGGGGCTATACCATATCACAATAATTTGATTGCATGTGATGTTAATCCCTTTTATGCACCTTGTTTGATGCGTGGTAGACGTTGTTAAATAGGGTGATCCCTCACACAAATATCAAGTAGTTAGTGTTCTTCCAAGTGTAGCAACGTCTGGAATATTTGCCATTCTGAGGTGCGCCATGTCACATGGGTACGATAGGTTTGACATATATGAGGCGGGCGCGAACCGTTCGCGTAGCAGGGCACTCGGTTGTCTTGACGAGCTTGGCAAGATCGTCTTGGGCTTACAACACACCCATCGAAAGATGAACAAGAGTCATATGTGGATATGATTGGCACGTTGACTTACCGGTCTCGTTATTCTGTCATCAGTGATGTCACATCAATGGCGGAGTAAGTGAGTCGTGAATCTTGAATCACTAATAATCAATTATGAGGGATATTGGTTTTAGTGAGAGCTTACTCTAATTAAGTGTTAATTTGAGTTGCTTTAATCATGAACAATGTCTAAAGTGTGTTTGTTTTTAGTTGTAGATCTATGGCACCCGTAACCACCTTTCCACTATCCGCGTTGCTTGAGAAAGATAAACTGAATTCATTTGGTAACAACTTTACGGACTGGTACCGTAATGTGAGGATTGTCCTCAAGAGTGCCAAGAAGGACTATGTCCTATCGCAAACTCTCGGTGAACTCCCCGCTAACGCTACGAATGATGAGACTCGTATCTATCAATCTAAGAGGGATGATTCAATTGCAGTACAGTGCGTCATGCTTGCCTCCATGGAACCTAATCTTCAAAAGCGTTTTGAGAATTGGGCTGCTTATGAGTTAATCCAGGAGCTGAAAGCTTTGTTTCAGAAGCAAGCAAGGACTGAAAGATATGAGATATCTAAAGTCTTGTTTGAATGCAAAATGGCTGAGGGCAGCTCAGTAAGTCAGCACGTACTCAGATTGTCTGGGTACGCGCAAAGGTTGGATGCGCTAGGTTTTCCAATCTCCCAAGAGTTGGGCACTGATCTTGTTCTCGCTTCCCTCCCTCCGAGCTACAGTAGCTTCATCATGAACTACAACATGAATGGGATGGAAAAGAGTATGGGTGAATTATTTACTATGCTTAAAACTGCTGAGAGTGGAATCCAGAAGGACGCCAATCATGTGATGATGGTGAATAAAACAACCAACTTCAAGAAGAAGGGTAAGTCTAAGAAAAAGGGCAAGTCCAAGGGTGCTAGTGTGACTGACATGCCTAAAAATTCCAAGACTGGCGCCACTTTTGATGTTGAGTGCTTCTTCTGTAAAGAGAAGGGACACTGGAAGAGGAACTGCAAGAAATATCTGGTAGAAAAGAAGAAGTCTGGAAAGTCCAGCTCAGGTATGAGTGTCATACATGTTATTGATGTATTCCTTGCTGGTCCACAATGTAATTCTTGGGTATTGGATACCGGATCAGTTGCTCACATTTGCAACTCGATATAGGAACTCGGAGGCCTGAGCGACTGGCAAAGGATGAGGTGACGATGCGCGTCGGGAACAGAGTAAAAGTTGCTGTGCTCGTCGTCGGCGTCCTACCTCTACATTTATCTTCAGAATTTATTTTAGAGCTTAGTAATTGTTACTATGTTCCGGCCTTGAGCAAAAGCATTATTTCTAGATCATGTTTGTTGCAAGATGGTTATTCTTTTAAGTCTGAGAACAAGGGTTGTTTGATTTATATGGATAATATGTTTTATGGCCATGCTCCCATTGTGAATGGGTTATTTATTATGAATCTTGACGGTAATACACACATCCATAACACTGACGTTAAACGTCGCAAGACAAACGATTTGAATTCCACTTATTTGTGGCACTGCCGTTTGGGTCATATTGGAAAGAAGCACATGAAGAAACTCCATTGTGATGGACTTTTGGAATCATTTGATTATGAATCATTTGACACTTGCGAGCCTTGTCTAATAGGAAAAATGACTAAAACGCCGTTCACAGGCCACGTAGAACGGGCGACTGACTTATTGGAGATCATACATACGGATGTATGTGGTCCAATGAGTATAGCTGCACGCGGTGGATTCCTCTACTTCATTACCTTCACGGATGATTTGAGTAGATATGGGTATATCTATTTGATGAGACATAAGTCTGAAACCTTTGAAAAGTTCAAAGAATTTCAGCATGAAGTAGAAAATCATCGTAACAAGAAAATCAAGTTTTTACGATCGGATCGCGGAGGGGAGTATTTGAGTTATGAGTTTAGCGAACATCTGAAGAGTTGCGGAATTGTTCCACAGATTACGCCTCCCGGAACGCCACAGAGGAATGGAGTGTCCGAGAGACGTAATTGAACCTTGTTGGACATGGTAAGATCGATGATGTCATTAACTAAACTGCCATTGTCTTTTTGGGGTTATGCTTTAGAGACTGCCACTTTTACACTGAATAGAGCGCCATCTAAATCCGTTGAAACGACACCATATGAGATATGGCATGGGAAGAAACCCAACTTGTCTTTTCTTAAAATTTGGGGATGCGATGCATATGTAAAGCGTTTACAACCAAACAAGCTCGATCCCAAATCGGATAAGTGCTTCTTTGTTGGTTATCCCAAAGGAACTGTTGGGTATTCCTTCTATCACCGCACCGAAGGCAAAGTGTTTGTCGCAAAGAACGGTGTGTTTCTAGAGAAAGAGTTTCTTGCGAAAGGGGTGAGTGGGAGGATTGTGCAAATCGACGAGATTGGTGAATCTCCGTCATTAGGTCAAAGTGATGAAATGCCAGAAGTGGTTCTGGAGTTTCCTACAATGACTGATACGGAAGCCCCTGCATGTGGTGTAGAGACTTCGGTCGAGCCAGCAGCTGAACCACGAAGGTCTGGCAGGATTCGCACGAAACCACAGTGGTTTTCGAACGAGGTATTGTTGTTAGACAACGATGAACCTGCGACCTATACGGAAGCAATGATGGGCCCTGACTCCGTTAAATGGCTAGACGCCATGAAATTCGAGATGGAATCCATGTACGAGAACCAAGTTTGGAACTTGGTGGACCCTCCTGAAGGTGTGAAGCCTATTGAATGTAAATGGATCTATAAAAAGAAAACAAACGCAGATGGGAATGTATACATCTATAAGGCTCGACTAGTCGCAAAGGGTTTCCGACAAGTTCAAGGAGTTGACTACGAAGAGACATTCTCTCCCGTAGCGATGCTTAAGTCTGTTCGGATTCTTCTAGCGATTGCTACATATTTTGATTACGAGATATGGCAAATGGATGTCAAAACAGCATTTCTGAATGGAAAGCTAACCGAGGACGTGTATATGATACAGCCCGAGGGTTTTGTCAATCCAAAGGATGCTGGAAAGGTATGCAAACTTCAGAGATCCATCTATGGACTGAAGCAAGCATCACGGAGTTGGAATCTTCGCTTTGATGAAGTGGTCAAAGGGTTTGGCTTCATCAGGAACTGCGAAGAGGCTTGTGTTTACAAGAAAGTAAGTGGGAGCGCAATAGTATTTCTAATACTCTATGTGGATGACATATTGTTGATTGGGAATGATGTATCTTTTCTTGACAATATTAAGACTTTGTTGAAACGTATATTTGCCACAATATTAAGACTTCGTTGCAGCAAGTACCAAACGTATATCGACTACGCCTTGACATGGATGAATGTGAGTGATACCCTCCTTGGCTTTTGACTTCTCGGTTCTTGTAATTGCTTCTTTTGAATGTCTCAGTCTCGCTTTGTGTCTTGTGGCAGCACGCGACTTCTGCGGTGGCCGCCAAAGAGGAAACACTCCTTAGTCGAATCCGCGGGAGCGAAGGGGAGGTCTCGAGGCTGCGAGCTGCAAATGCCGAGTTGGTAATCCAACTGACGGCTACGATCAGTCGTGCAGAAGAGGCTGAAGCTTGGGCTGGGCAAGCCGAGGAGCTCGAGCCGTTGAGGGTGGCCAACGCCGAGTTAAAAGAGCAACTTGCCTCGGTCTCGGTCTGTGCAGAGGCGACTGCAGCAGCGGCCAAGTCGGCGACTGATCTTCAGTAGCTTGTCAGTCAGGAACTCGACGGAGTGAAGAAGGATGCAGAGCTCTTCCGTGGACGGTTGCAGGTTCAGACTTGAGCTGCCACGGAGGCATGCTTTCTCCTTGACCAAGTCATGGCGAGTCTAAAGTTCGACCGCCGTCCCGACTTTACGAAATTTGCTCCGGATGACTTGCCGAAAGCCGTGGCTGAGTATCAGGCCTATCGGAGTGACTTCGTCACCTTTGTCAAGAAGGACGCGGCCGTGCGGGCGAAAGGTATGGCCACCGTGGCCATATCCTATGCGCTGGCCCTGGCCAAGGAGTTGGCGCCGGAGCTTCCTGCTGACTTGTTGGAGCGAGAGCTTAGCTAATTCATGCCCCGACAACCCGGAGTGGAGGATACACGGATCGACGACTGGCGTGAGTCGGTGGAGAAGTTCATCGGCGAAGCCAGGTTCGAGGCGGTGGAGCACGCGCCCGCTGCTCCCGAAGATAGCGAGGGTGATTATATGTCTGGGGACAGTGACGCCGCGGGGAAGGAGGACTAGGTCCACATGCCATTGATTGTACCCCTTTATTTTGTACTGCAGGAGAACTTTGACCCCAAGTAATATAAGGCCCGTGGCATTTGCAATTTCAATTTTGATGTGGCAAACTTTTTTGTTGTTCTAAGTAGTTGTATCGCCATATGATTGCGTAGTGTAGTATATACCTCCCAGCCCCCGACTAGTTGTACGAGTTAGGATGAACTCGGATGAACAGTCTAAAAAACTTTGCTGTGCCAGCCCTCGACTGTTTGTGTGAGTTAGCAGGAACTCGGATGAACAGTCTAAAAAAACTTTGTTGTGCCAGCCCTGTGAATAGTCTGAAAAAACTTTGCTGTGCCAGCCCTCGACTGTTTGTGCGAGTTAGCAGGAACACGGATGAACAGTCTGAAAAAACTTTGCTGTGCCAGCTCTCGACTGTTTGTGCGAGTTTAGCAGGAACTCAGATGAACAGTCTGAAATACTTTGCAGTGCTAGCCCTCGACTGTTTATGCGAGTTTGCAGGAACTCGGATGAACAGAATGAAAAAACTTTGCTGTGCCAGCCCTCGACTGTTTGTGCGAGTTTAGCAGGAACTCGGATGAACAGTCTTAAAAAACTTCGCTGTGCTAGCCCTTGACTGTTTGTGCGAGTTAGCAAGAACTCGGATGAACAATCTGAAAAAATTTCGCTGTGCCAGCCCTCGACTGTTTGTGCGAGTTAGCAGGAACTCGGATGAACAGTCTGAAAAAACTTCGCTGTGCTAGCCCTTGACTGTTTGTGCGAGTTAGCAGGAACTCGGATGAACAGTCTAAAAAAACTTCGCTGTGCCAGCCCTTGACTGTTTGTTGGAGTTAGCAGGAACTCATATGAACAGTCTGGAAAAAAAAGGTTTGTACTCGGGCCTCGGGGTAGGTTGCCGTAGTCGGGGAGGCGAAACGAATTGAGGAACTCGTGCCGTGCCTAGCCCCACGCAGATGCAAGGTAGCTGTCCACCGTTGCATTTGTGAAGAGGCGAAACGAGTTAAGAAATGTCATTTACTCACCAGTCTTCGGATAGATGCAAGGCGCTGGTGCCGCCGTACCCGGAGCGGGGACTTGAGTTGTGGAACTCGTGTTCCACCTAGCCCCCGGGCGAATGCTGGGCATGATGCATGTGTGCCGGTGTTGGGGGAACAACATAGAGTTGAGGAACCCACGGGGAAGCTAGCCCCTGGATGTCGTGCCAGCCCCTGAGTGCATACGAGGCAGTTATACGGCGACCAAACTCGAGGAGGCGGAACGAGGCGCGAACTCGCATTCGTGCCTTGCCTCGAGCTGTCAAATGCTTGTGTGCTATGGTCTGGAAGGGCAAAACGAGGTATAGACTCGTGTACGTGCGAACCCCCAAGTTGTAGCGAAGCATGTTGGAGGCGTTGTGAGTATCAATAAGTGCTTGATGTAGGCCGAAGAATGTAGTACTGGTGAAGTGTAGATATGACATCTGTGGACTCACGGGTTATTCATAAGGAAGTCATCTAGGGTGAAGCCCTCGAAAAGCTATACGTAATATTTGGAGAATGTTCCATGTGTTGGGTAGTACGGAGCCGTTGTCAGCGAGTTTGTATGTGCCCGGTCGTGGGTTGGTGACGATGGTGTAAGGTCCTTCCCACTTGGGGGATAACTTGTTTCTGTGCTTGGTTGACTGGACCAATCGCAGGACGAGGTCACCGATTTCTACACGTCGGTGTTTCACGTGACGCTCGTAGTACCGGCATAGATCTTGTTGATACTTGGCCGCTCGTAGGTGCGCGCAGTCGTGCATTTCCTCGAGGAGGTTTAGATCGTTGACCCGCTGTGTCGCTGCCTCGTTTTCGGAATGTTGTTCCATGCGGGGGGACCCATTCGGATTTCACACGGGAGGACCGCCTCTGCCCCATAGACAAGGGAAAATAGGGTGGCGCTAGTTGCCTGGCTGACCGTAGTACGAAGCGCCCAGAGGACGTTGGGCAACTTGGTCACCCAAGACTTGGCGTGACGTTGCAGCGTGTCGTATACGCGTTTTTTGATCCCATCGAGGATGAGGCCATTAGCTCGTTCGACTTGGCCGTTGCTTTGAGGATGAGCTACGGAAGCATAGCAGACGTTGGCACCGTAGGACTCGCAGTAAGTGATGAAGTCGGCGGCTGCAAATTGTGGTCCATTATCTGTAATGATCCTACTGGGCACTCCAAAGCGGGTAAAAATGTTCCGCTGCATGAATTTTTGTGCCGCTGTCGTCGTTGTACCAGAGAGCAATTCTGCTTTGATCCATTTAGTAAATGTGTCGATGGCGATGATCAAAAATTTATGGCCGCCGCGTCCAGGAGGAAATGGCCCGAGGAGATCCAGCCCCCAAGTTGAGAAAGGCCATGATAGTGGTATTGTTTGGAGAGTTTGAGCGGGCTGGTGGACTTGTCGTTTGTGGAATTGACAGGCCTCACATTTTTGGACCAAGTCGGCAGCGTTGTGGAGCACAGTTGGCCAGTAAAATCCTTGTTGGAAGGCCTTTCTGACCATGGTGCGGTACGCGGAGTGTGCACCACATAGTCCATTGTGGATTTCTTCAAGTAGCTCCTTGCCTTGTTCAATGGGTACGCATTTCATGAGGACGCCGAGAGCTCCCCTACGGTAGAGTGTATCATTGATCATTGTGTATTGCATGGCCTTGCGGGAGAGTTTCTCAGCTTGCTCCTCTTCTCCTGGATTGATTTGGTTGAGCAGGTACTAACGTATCGAGTCTCGCCAGTCTGTGCTTTTTTCAAGTTGGGCGATGATGTCGCCGGTGATCCCTTTGGGGCGTTGAGCTGGGAAGTCCCGACTTGTTCATAAGTCTCATGAGGGGTGGGGGCATTCTCGTCGTCTGCCTAAATTTTGACAGATGGTTTGTAGAGTTGCTCGACGAAGATGCCTGCGGGGGGGGAGGGGGATGTTCGACTTGAGGCAGTGCGAGCCAGGGCGTCAGCGATGTGGTTGTCTCACCGTGGTATGTATTGGAATTCCAAGCTGGTGAACTTTTCTCCCAAGTTCATACTTCCGCTAGGTAAGCGGCCATCGTTGGACTAATAGCCTGATAATCTTTGCTTGCTTGTCGGACGACTAGTTGCGAATCGCCTTTTACGGTTAGATGACGGATGCCCAGAGCTGCGGTGATGCGGAGGCCGGCGAGGAGACCTTCATATTCTGCTTCATTGTTAGTGGCACGAAAGCGCAGCTGGATAGCGTACTGAAGGGTTTCTCCTGTTGGTGCGGTGATGACGATGCCAGCGCCCGGGCCAGTGAGGGTGAGTGATCCATCGAAATATAAAGTCCAGACTTTACTTGTGTAGTCGTTGTCTTCGGGTTCTGGTGCTGGGTCTGTCCATTCCACGACGAAGTCAGCGAGGGCCTGTGACGTAATTGCTGTTCGGGGTGTAAACTCGATGTCGAATGTGCCCAACTTAGACACCCATTGAGCGATGCAGACAGTGATCTCTCTGTTCTTTGTAATGGAGCCAAGCAGGTAGATGGATGGGATAATTACCTTGTGAGCTTGGAAGTAGTGCTTCAATTTGCGGGAAACTAGGAGCACTGTGTACAGGAGCTTCTGGACATCTGGGTAGCGCTCCTTAGGTCCGTGTAATATTTCACTCACATAGTAGACAGGTCGTTGAACTTTCTCAGTGTGGTCGACTTCTTCTCGCTCGACTACGAGTACCGCGCTGATTGCTCGAGGACAGTAGGCGATATAAAGCAAGAGTGTTTCGTCTGGCTCTGGTGGAACTAGCACTGGTGGGCTAGCAAGATATGTCTTGAGTGCTTGAAAGGTTGTTTCGGCTTCCTCGGTCCATGTGAAGCTTTTATGGTTGCATAGGAGTTTAAAGAAAGGAAATCCCTTGTCCCCCAGGCGCGAGATGAACCTGCTAAGTGCGACCATGGACCCGGCAAGATTCTGGATTTGGTTTGTATTGGTCGGAGACTTCATGCTGAGGATAGCTTCAATCTTTTTCGGGTTGGCCTCAATCGTGACTCCTTTGTTCTTGTGTGGTCAGGTATGACAGCGGAGGACGCTGAGGCGGCGGCCATTCAATTGCTCGGGAAGCTTAACAGGATCGAGGCAGCTGCCATCACGAGGATCGTCGTCGGTGTGCGGCGCAATCGGTCCTTCGAGGCTTTTGGATGGCCAGTCCCTCCTCGGCCGGCTCCCGCGCCCTCGGCGGACCGGGCGGCGTCGGGGAAGCGTCCCCATGAGGGTACGTCCGATGCGGCACGGCAGCGGGTGCGCCCGACCCCGGGTCAGTTGGAGTCGGAGGACGAGGCCTCGTCCGAGACCGAGTCGCTCTCGGTCGACTCGTCGTCGGGCGACGGGTCCGGCGATGAGACGACCGAGATGGGGCACATTCCGAGCGCGGGTCGTTCGGACGACGATCTTGGTGGCTCGACTGGCGCGGGCGCGTCGGTGGCTGGCGGCGACAGTAGGGCGGCACGACCGGTTGCTCCTCGCCCCCAGGTGGGGGGTAAGGGGCCGATGCTGACTCAGCCGCGGACTTTCTTGGCGGGGGCGGATGCTTTGCCGCCCTCTTCCGTGGCGCACTTCGTGTTCGGCCCTGCCCGGAGGGCCAGCTCATCGCACGGGGGCTCCGGCGGGAGCGACCCCACAGCGGAGGCGGCGTCAGGCTCCGGACTCTGCGCGACGCGCATCGCGGACCCCACGACTCAGCCAAGCGGTTTCGGTGCCCATGGGAGCAGAGCCGCACCCAGGTCGTCGCAGCCGAGGCACCACGGCGCTCCCGACACCGTGCCCCGAGCCGCTGCACGAGCCGACCCAGGGCAGCCCGGCGAGGGTGGCTCTTCCGCGTTCCCCCTCCGTGCGGGCGAACGGCTCTCGGCTTCGTGTTTTACCGGTGGGGAGGCCGAGGCTAGCTTCTTCCGAGAGATCACCTCTCGCATCGGGGTGGAGGACATGAACGACATCTTCGCCGGGCTTTCACCGTGCCAGATATGTGAGGCGTCCAGCTCCGCTGCTCAGGGTACGTTACCAAGAACATTGCATCTCCTTCCTCCCTCTTCGCACTTGACGGGTTGACACGTCTTTGCTTCCGCAGGGTCTACTCGCCACGCTACGGATGTCCAGCTTGCAGCAGCAGATGGAGGAGAGAGAGCTCCGGCTTCACGAAGCCGAGGAGAAGGCGAAGGAGCGAGAGGTGCAGCTCCGAGAGGCCGAACAGAGGGCCAAGGAGGTGGAGGACAGCATTGCGGAGCTCATCAAGAAGCTGGCTATCTTGGAGAAGACCGTGCGTGGCCTACGGACCAACCTGGCGACAGAGCAAGCCCGCGTGGCTGAGTTGACGGAACGCGAGGCTCAGCACATCGCGCGCTCGCAAGACGTCCTCCACTTTGCACAGCACGCGTGCCAGGCGATTAATGAACTCGGGACGACGTTGGGCGCGCATCCAGAGCCCTTCGTCGCTGGCCCCGCAGAAGACGAGGCGCGCAGTCGGCTGGCTTGGGCCGCGTGCGCGTGCGATGATATACGCGATGTCGCCCCACGCTTCGGACAGGTTGGCTCCTCCCGCCCAACTCTGTCTGCCTCTTGTTGCCTTTCGCTGTGACTAACTGTTTTCGTCTCTCAGACATGCGCACAGGCGGCCACGGAGATGGCGCTCTCGTGCCTGCATCTGGCTGGGCGAGACGTGCGAGGGGCCCTGTCTTCGGCGAGCTACATTCCCCCAAGCGACGCGCAGATCAGTGCTACACGTGACGAGATTGAGGACGATGCGAGGGCCTTCTTGGCCCGTGTGTGGGCGCGCCGCAAGGCAGGGATGCAGTACACGAAGGCTCTCTGGGACTATGCCCTTGCCGTAGACGTTCCTTCAGACGATGACGCTGCCGGGGGTGACGACCGCGGAGCAGGCGAGGTGTGACGCCATTCACCCTCTGGGGAGTAGGGCCTTGTTTTTTGGGGTACTTAGATTTGTCAGCGCGTTTGGTGTACGCTTTCTTTTTGGGACATTTAGGTTTTCATAGCTTGCTGAACTTAAGTCATTTAGCTGATGCGCAAACCAGTTTACATTCCCGCGCGCAGTTGGACGCTTTAGCTATCGTATTCGGGTGTTGATATGTGGTTGTCGGATATTGATGAGCTTATGGGTTTCGCCACAGCATTTGCTCCAATTTTCATCTTGTTGTACTGGTTGCAGGACCTTACTTTGGGGCGTAAGACGTCGGCTGGGCGCCTCGGTACTCGACCTGTTGAGCACATGTCTTTCAAACATGGCGCGTCGAAGAGGGTACCGAGGCGGGGGGGAACTTCCCCCAATGATGCATTCTCTCTCCTTGCAATGGTCGCGGACTGCTTGCGTGACTCTGCCACCTGAGATGTCATTACGTTAGCTTTTATATCGCGTATGTAATAGCGTAGTGGGGCGATATCCCTTGTAATAAGGTATAGCAGCGCGATACACTATGCTCCCAACGAAAAAACCTAGCGACTAGCTATTTGACTAGTCGTTGTTCGGCTTGTAATAATCTGAAATGACGCGCGTGCGTCCCAACGAGAAAACCTAGCGACTATCTAGTTGACTAGTCGCTGTCCGGCTTGTAATAATCTGAAGTAACGCGCGTGCGTCCCAACGAAAAAAACCTAGCGACTATCTAGTTGACTAGTCGCTGTCCGGCTTGTAATAGTCTGAAGTAACGCGCGTGCGTCCCAACGAGAAAAACCTAGCGACTATCTAGATGACTAGTCGCTGTTCGGCTTGTAATAATTTGAAGTGATGCAATGAAGTCACGAGACGTTACGCGATGAATGCGGCTATTTTGGTGAGCCCTTTGCCATGCGGGTGCGAAGTTTTACTACGGCGAGGCGTTAATACGTAGGCGGGCATGGCGTTAACGGCAACCGGGCTCACGGGATGTTACTTCGCGGTAGGCCGGAGCGAAAGCGCGTCGCGGTGGGATGTTACCACGTAGGCGGACGCGGCGCTGCCGGGATCGCGGGATGTTACTTCGCGATATGCCGGAGCGAAAGCGCGCGCCGCGGCGGGATGTTACCACGCAGGCGGACGCGGCGTTGGAGGCTGCCGGGCTCGCGGGATGTTAGCGGTATGCCGGAGCGAAGGCGCACCACGCAGGCGACGCGGCGTTGGAGCGTAGTGCTGCAATGAATACGCAGAGGTAGACGTCATGTGATTCATTAGGGCCACGCATTAGCATAACAGAGTAGCACGACGATTACAATAGCCCTTGGGAGGGCATTAAAAGTACAGGCACATCAAAAAGGAGGGGAATAACATAGATGAGCTTAGAACGAGTCATCATGTGACTTAGACATAATATTTGCGGAGGTTGTCGGCGTTCCAGCTGTGCTTCAGAAGGACACCGTCGAGGCTGCGGAGACGGAAGGAAGACGGGCGCGTGGAGCTGACGACTTCGTAGGGGCCTTCCCATTTGGAACTGAGCTTGCCGTCACCTTCGGGATTCGCCTTGCGCTTGAGTACCCAATCACCTGCTTCGATCGGGCAGTGATGCACCGTCTTGTTGTACGCCCTTGCCATGGACGCCTGGTATCGTTCAATATTTGAGGCGGCTTGCGCGCGAATGGCGTCGACTCCTTCCACGGCGGCCTCGCGAACTTCGTCATCTGCTGGGCTGGAGATGCGAAGTGAGGCGAGCTTGATTTCCTCCGGGGTGACGGCTTCGTCACCGAACAGCAGCTTGAACGGGGTGTAGCCGGTGGCGCGGCTGGCCATTGTGCGAGTGGACCAGAGCACGCTGGGTAGCTCGTTTGCCCACGTTCCGCCAGGCAAACCGAACAAACGCGTGCGCAGACCTGCAAGAAGTATGCCATTAGCTCTTTCCACGGCCCCGTTCGCCTTCGGGTTGGCCACGGATGCGAAGCATAACGCGATGCCGAGGCCGGTGCAGAAGGCCCTGAAGGTAGTGGCGTCGAACTGGGTGCCATTGTCCACAGTGAGCTCACGCGGTACCACGAACCTGCAGACGAGTGTCTTCCATACAAACTTCTGGACAGAGGCGGAGGTTATCTTGGATAAGGGTTCAGCCTCAACCCACTTAGAGAAGTAGTCGACCGCGACTACGACGAACTTGGCGCTGTGGCACGCGGTCTTGAACGGCCCGACCAGGTCGACGCCCCACCGTGCGAGCAGCCAAGACGAGGGAATAGGTTGCAACTCGTGTGCAGGCCTGTTGGTTCCCTTGCCCATCCACTGACATGCAGGACACGTCTTCACGAGGTTCTCTGCGTCGGGGAGCGCGGCCGGCCAGTAGAACCCTTGCCGATAGGCTTTGCCAACCAAAGACCTAGCGGCGAGGTGAGAGCCGCAAAGCCCCTGGTGTATGTCAGCGAGCAATGTTGCTCCTTCCTCCCTTGAGATGCACTTGAGGAACGGGGCGCAGACACCGCGCTTGTACAGCATGTCGTTGTGTATGACAAAGCCCCTGGCGCGCGCTTTGAGCTGACGCGCCGCCACGGGGTCATCAGGCTCAACTTCGTCGTGAAGATAACTGAAGATAGGGGTCCTCCAATCTTGTTCTCCTATGATGTGTATCTCGGGTAAGTCTTTGGTGGCGGGAACTTGTAGGACCTCAAAGAATGCGGCAGCGAGCATATCCGTCATGGTACTAGCAGCACGGGCTAAGGCATCAGCTTCGGTGTTCTCCAGGCGTGGGATGCTCCGCACAGTGATGCCGAGGAAGTGCTTCTCCATAGCTCGCGCGAGCGCCAGGTACCTGACCATCTCCGGGTCTTTGGCTTGGTAACTCTTGTCCACGTGTCCCGCGATGAGTTGCGAGTCACTTTTGACGACGATGCGACGGGCGCCCGCCGCGCGTGCCTTGCGCAGTCCCAATAGCAGTGCTTCATACTCAGCCACATTGTTCGTGGCTTTGAAGTCCAAGCGAGCAGAGTACTTAGTACGGGCGCCTTCCGGGGACTCGAGCACTGCTCCTGCGCCCGCGCCATCCGCGCACCAAGATCCATCCACATACACCGTCCACAAGGGTGCACCTCCTGTGCATGACGCGGGCGCGGTGGGTGGCGTCCATTCCGCCACAAAGTCCGCTAGGACCTGAGACTTGATTGCTGTCCTTGGGGGGAACTCGATGGAGAAAGGAGCCAGCTCCGCAGCCCATTTGCCGACGCGGCCCGACGCTACCTTGTTGCGCAGCATTTCTCCGATTGGGTATGATGAAGGGACACGGATGGAATGAGCAAGGAAGTAGTGACGCAGCTTGCGCGAGGCCATGAGGAGTGCATACGCGAGTTTTTCTAACTCCGTATAGCGCGTGCGGGCGCCTTGCAGGGACTCAGACACATAGTAAACTGGGTGTTGGCGTTGATCCGCTTCCTTCACCAAAACGGCGCTAACCGCAACCGGGGTAGCTGCCAAGTAAAGGAGCAGCACGTCGCCTGCCTGCGGGCTCTGCAACAGTGGTGGGGAGGATAAGTATGCCTTCAGGCTGTCGAACGCATGCTGGCTCTCTGCTGTCCATTCGAACTTGTCGGACACGCGGAGTGCTTTGAAGAACGGGAGCCCTTTCTCCGCTGAGCGCGAGACGAACCGCCCAAGGGCAGCGAGACGGCCCGTCAGCCGCTGCACTGCTTTCACGGTGGTTGGGGGCTCCATTTGGAGTATGGCGTCTATCTTCTTGGGGTTGGCTTCAATACCTCTTTTGGAAACAAGGAAGCCAAGGAGCTTCCCGGCTTGTACACCGAAGACACATTTCTCGGGGTTGAGCTTCATGCCAGAGCGGCGGAGGTTGTAAAATGTCTCTTCAAGGTCATTCGCATGGTCTTGTGCCATGACGCTCTTCACCACCACATCGTCGACATATGCTTCGACGTTCCTTCCCAGCTGACTTGACAGTGTCTTGTGCACAAGTCTTGCGAATGTCGCATCCGCGTTCTTGAGACCAAACTGCATGCGTACATAGCAGAAGGTTCCACTTGGGGTGATGAAGCTTGTCTTTTCTTCGTCCTCCCTAGCCATCCACACTTGGTGATAGCCAGAGTAAGCGTCCAGGAAGCTCATGAGGTCGCAGCCGGACGTGGCGTCGACCAGCTGGTCGATGCGTGGTAAGGGGAAGTCGTCCTTCGGACATGCCCGGTTAAGGTTGGTGTAGTCAACGCACATGCGCCACTGGTCGTTAGCCTTCTTGACGAGGACAGGGTTGGCGAGCCATTCTGGATGCATGACCTAGAGTATCACCCCGGCAGCGAGGAGCTTGTCCACCTGCTCCCGCGCTGCGGCTTGGCGATCCGTAGACATCTTGCGGAGACGTTGCTTTACGGGGCGCGCATCGGGGCGCACCATGAGACGATGCTCGATGATGCTGCGCGGGACGCCTGGCAGGTCTTCGTGCTCCCATGCGAAGATGTCTTTGTTCGCACGGAGGGTACTCAACAGGGCGTCCTCAACCGCGGGGGGGAGGTTCGCCCCGAGGAGCACGGTCTTCATTGGCGTGTCCGAGGACAGGGGGACTGCCTTGGTTTCACCGTCGGGCTTTGGCTTAGGGACCCACCACCCAGACTCCGGTATTATGGGCGGCATGGGCTCCCCCAGCCCCTCATCCGTGATGACCTCCTGATGTGGCGCGATTGTCGGAGAGGTAGACGAGGCGCGCGGGTCAGCCCCTGGTGTGCGTGCCTCGGCGACATCGTGAACATACTTGATTGCCGCCGTGGTGGTTTCTTCTATTCTTCTTGACAGGCCTTGGTCCCCGCGAACGGTGATGACGCCCGCTGGAGTTGGTATCTTCATGCACAAGAATGCGTGATGAGGGATTGCTCCGAACTTGTTGAGGGTGACGCGGCCAAGGATGGCGTTGTATTGGTAGGGTACGTCCACCACGTCGAAGAGTATGTTCTCGGTGCGTTCGCATAGATCATTGCGGAACGTGACCAGCAACTCGATCCTCCCGAGAGCGGCAATGGGCTCTCCGCCGAAGCCGAGGAGAGGGATTTCGGGGGATTGCAACACTACCCTCGGGATGCCCATGGCTTCCAGCGTCGAGGCGAAGAGGATGTCCGCTGAACTTCCCCCGTCGATGAAGACGCGACGTATCTCGATGTCAGAGATGATTGCCGAGACGACGAGAGCGTCGTGATGAGGAAGGACCACACCGGCGGAGTCTTCTGGCCCGAAGGACACCGGGATGAGCGCCCAAGACGGCAGCTCAGTGGGCGGGTATGACGCGATGTGCTGGACGCGCCGCGCATAGGCTTTCCTTTGCCGCTTGGACGGGAAGGTATGCGCGCTTCCCCCGGTGATGGCGTGGACGACGCGACAAGGCTCGCCGCCGTTTTGGGCCGGCGGTCGACGCGGGGGTGGTGGAGGCAGAGGCGGTGTGGCTTCCCGCGGCGCTTGGTTGCGGTGATCACGCCTGTCAGGCATGTTATGCCGCAGCTGAGTGACTAGGTCACACTCGGCGGTCCAATGGGTGTTGACGCGGTGGACGTGGCAGTAGCGCTCTGGCTGGATGTCGCGGGCGCCGGCGCGTGGGTGGTTGCGCGGTGGGGGATTGCCCCGCGGACCGTTGACAGCACCGGGACGCCTTCCTTCCTGACCCCGGGGGGGAACCTCGCCGGGGGGCGACCCTCCGCGGGGTCCCGATGTTCACCACGCCCGGGGTTCGGGTCCGCCTCGCGAGCGCGGCGGCGCTGAGCCTCGCGTCTTGGTCTTCGTCGTAACCGGGGCGGCTAGCCGGGGGGTGACCACGGGTGGAAACGTGATAGACGTCCCGCGGGCGCTGACGACGCTTGTCGCGCCGCTCCGCCTCCTGCGGCCGCGGCGATGCTGCCGCGCGCGCCTCCGCCTTCCTCAGCATCTGCCCTTCTTCGACGCGAGCGTATACGCGCATGATGTCGTAGAGCTCCTGCACCCTGCTTGGGCGCTTTTTCTCCAACTTGTCCGCCAAAGCTTCATTTGTTATCGCGCGCCGGGCCGCTTCGCAGATGGTCTGCTCGGTTACCCCGCTAACTTGGCACTGGACTTCCGAGAAACGCCGCTGGAACGCCATGATTGTTTCTCCCGGGCGCTGCCGGAGGTTGTTCAAGTCGGTCGAGGTCATCTCCTTGTTGCGGTACCCTTGGAAATGGCTGTGCAGCTTATCCCGGAGGTGCTCCCATGAGTACACGGTGCGCGGCGGCAGTCCAAGGTACCATGCTTGTGCTGTCCCCGTGAGGGCGAGGAGCAAGCTCCGAGCCATCACAGCTTTGCCTCCTCCGGCAGCCATTACCGCGGCTTCGTACACCCGCGTGTATTGCACCGGGTCAGAGTGACCGGAGAACTTTGGCAGGTCCGCCGGGCGGAACTTTGGTGGGAAAGGGACCGCCAATATCCCCGGGCTGAGCGGACTGGAGCTGTTGGTGAGGTCGATAACTTCAGCGGGTTGGCGTTGGACTTCGCAGGATGCTTGCGGGACGGGCGTGTACGTGACATGGGCGGGCGACTGGACGAAGAGCGCTTTACCAGCGCGTTGCGCAGGGTCGCCAAGCCCCTGCGCGCTTGTGCCAGCCGCATGGCCGTACAGGGCTGCATACGCCGCCTCTTGATTCTGCTGGATGGTGGCTCGGAGTGCCTCGGCATCTTGGTCGACGGAGCTGGGGGGGCCGAATGCTGTCGCGGGCTGCTGCACGCGCGTCGTTCTGTTGACGGCGGAGGTCGTCTGCTGCAGGTGTCGCTGGGTTTGGCGGCGGGGCGGCGAGTGCTTGGGTAGCTTCAAGCTGCGCGCGGTAGAGGTCGGCGACGTGCATGGTCTGGGCCGTCGCGCGGAGGACGTCGCGCTCGGATGCGCGCAGACGTTCACGAAGCTCCTCCGCACGCTGAGTCGCTTCTTCGGCCTGCCGGCGTAGGTCGTCAATCGATACCTCCGGAGCCGTCGTCGCTGCGGGAGCGGGGGCGGGTGGGTCTGGGTGACCGACGACGACACCCGGGGGATCCTCGGCGCTCGCCACGGAGCGAGTGGTCATCCTCCGGGGTGCCGCCGGGGGAGCCCCTTGCACGGTGCTGGCTCCGACGACGCCCTCCGCAGGGGTGACCTGCGGGACGGGTTCCGCTGCGCGCCGAAGTCTCGCCCAACTCAGGCGCGCGCGCTTGGGTTCTCGCGGACGCAGCTCTCACCGCTGAGCCGCCCGCGGGCTTCCTCTTGGCGCTTCTCTTCGCTTTTGGAGGCATGATCTCGTCGCGCTCGCTGCTGCGTTGCACGTGACTTCTCGTCTGCGATCCCCACGGTCGGCGCCAACTGTCGTCGACTACGCGGTCGGACAGTGAACTTGAGGCACCCCCGGTTGAGTGCTGGGTCACCCGGTTGTGCGCGAGGGATAGTGAGACGGGGCGCGCAGCAGCGAACCAACACTTAGCGAAATTTTGGGGAAGTCGAGAAATGTGTGCAGCTTGTATTCCGTACCCCCAACCTGGGGGGGTGCTCCCCTATTTATAGGCCTCGGGGAGAACATGGCCGGATTACAATCCTGCCCCTAGCATGTTACGGTCTTACCCCCGGTCCGCCGTACGGACAAGGGTACGCAGGTCATTTACACACCACCCGCGGAAGCATATGCCCTGGCATCTACGTGACGTCCGGTACGACATGCCGTACGGTACGTCACATGGTGGGGTCCCGCCCCCGGGGTGCTCGTACCCCGCTTCTACACTTGCGCTCGTACCCCGCGTCTGCACCTGCGCTCGTACCCCGCGTCCGCACCTGCGCTTGCACCCCGCGTCTGCGCCTGTGCTTGTACCCCGCGTCTGCACCTGCGCTTGCACCCCGCGTCTGCACCTGCGCTTGCACCCCGCGTCCGCACCTGCGTACGTACCCCGCGTCCGCACCCGCGCACGCACCCCGCGTCTCATGTCTGCAAAAGAGTTAGTCGTAAGTTCGTAGTAGGTATACATGCCTTACCGATGCCCGTCGGCGTCCGGGGCGCACGGGGACCCCTCCCTCAACACATCAGATGACATATGGTTTTGTCAGGTACGTACTTCTGTTTTGGGAGGTACATGCATATTCTGCACAACATAGATGTAGGTCTAGCATGTAGGATTATGTGCTTATGCCAGGTACCTTACACAGTTAATTGATGGGTTCACCTACAAGTTGGGTTCTCTGATGTGCCAAACCATATATGAACAGGAATGCAAATCCATTCTGTGTCGTGAGAAATGGGGTTTTAGGCATGAAAGTGACTTTACTACACTGACTGGCAGGAGTAGAAAACTGCTAATGTCACTTCAATGTCATCATCTGCAAGATTAATTTTGAGCATATCCTGGGTGTTTCATGGCATTCCTGTAGTATTCCGCTGTTAGAGTCTCGGAGCATCGAGGTGTCAACTCCTTTATTCACAAATTTGAATCGAGCTGGGACATCGAGCTGTGTGCACTATAGCATTTCTGGCAATAATAGCCTTCGAGGTATACTGAGTTAGTGCACTGTTTTATCTTTTTTGAAATAAAAAAACACGAAGTACACTGCAAAGCTTTCTACCTTCTTAAACAAGACACTGCGAGTTTACTGGGCGAACACGCAGACTCAGTTCAGAGAAAAATGAAGGTAATTCATGCAGAGATAGGATATTATCGGATTTGCTACAATTCCATTTCAGCGCGTATGATGAAAACACAAATTTCAGGCAGAGTAGACCCCTGTGGCAGACGTTCCTGCACGGTATCCTCCTGCCTAATCGCCAAATATCAATAGCTATTTACTACATATTCCTATTTTTACTAGTCACACTCACTATATATACATTGTCCACAGGGCCAACCTAGTTAACGACTACATACAAGAGCTAAGAAAATGTGCCAGGCAAGCACATTACGTGATAGTTCATATAGTCATCTTCCTCCGGATAGGTCAGATATAGCGCCGATGCTCACCACTGATGATGGAGGATATGCCACTATATGCGGGTCAAAACCTTTGTTTTTCATCTGGGCTAGCACATTGAAGCTCAAATTCGTCGACCCCAGCTCCGGGACCGGTGTGTCTCCATCAAGGCAGTCCATGACCTGCTGCATGCTTGGCCTTGCATTGGTAGAAGGGTGTGAGCACAGCAGTCCAAGCTTGAGCACGAGGCATGCCTCATCGACATTGTAGTCGCCTTGCAGCCTCGGATCCACCGTCTCGAGGAGCGACCCGTCGTGCCAATGCTGGAGTACCCAGTCGACCAACAGAAACAGATCGCCTTGTGCGTCTTCCCTGATAGGCCTTTGCCCACATGTAACCTCAAGGAGGAACGTGCCGAAAGCGAAGACATCTGTGAGAGGTGACACCTTGCCCATACGTACTAGCTCCGGAGCAAGGTAACCCATGGTGCCGACCATATGTGTGGTCTGCGGATCGGTGCCATGGTCGTATAGCCTTGAGAGGCCGAAATCGCCTAGCCGTCCGTTCATTTCTCTGTCAAGGAGTACGTTACTTGCTTTGATGTCCCGGTGAATGACAACTTTATCCCACTTCTCATGCAGGTAGAGCAACCCAGATGCAACACCTCTGATGATCTGAAACCTCTGAGCCCAGTTCAGTGTTGGCTTGTTCCCTTCATAGTGCAGATATTTGTCAAGACTACCGTTTGACATGTAGTCATACACCAAAAGAAGTTCACCTTTTCTCCGACAATAACCGAGTAGCTGCACGAGGTTGCGGTGTCGGATGTGGCCAATACTGACAACCTCTGCGACGAACTCCTTTATGCCCTGCCTTGACTCGTGAGACACCTTCTTCACAGCAACCTCCAATTTAGATGTCGGAAGCACTCCTTTGTACACACTGCCGAACCCTCCTGCACCCAGCAGGTTCTTGTCCTTGAATCCATCGGTAGCATGAAACAAATCCTTGTAAGAGAATCGATGCGGCCCATACTCAACCTCCCAATCTTCTCGTAGCTCGGCGTACCTCAATCTCTTTCGCACGATTAGAACCGCAACCATGCCAAGAGCAAGGAGGAATGCTGCAATAGCAATTGGTACAAGGATTTCCAAGAACTTGGATTGAGTCTGGCCAAGACGAGGCAGCTTCGGCAGCTTGGAGATGTCAATAGCTGGAGCAGGTCTGTTCATGCCGAAGCTCCAGCCAAGAATGTAGTGTCGAGATTTGATCGGGCCGGTCGCGGAGGAGAAGCCGACGTACGCCGGCTCCGTTAGCACATCTGAGAGATTGTGGATGGTAGAGACGAGTGGCCTTGCTGGTTTGGACATCTCGACGGGAGCAATGGTGACATTGATCTGCGCCGTCTCTCCGTCGTAATCCACCCACGCCTGCATCACGTCGCCGCTGATAAGTATCATGCTCTGGAAGCTGCCGTTCTTGCCGTCGTCATAGTAGCCCGCAGCGTGCGACTGCAGGGAGCGGAGACCATTGATGTCGACGCCGACGTGGTTGTTGTCGATGTCCTGGAACTCGATGTTCTGCATGGTGTCGAGCTCGGCGGCGAAGATGCGGTTGCTGGCGTTGCCGTTGTTGTCGATGTTGGTGAGGCCCATGTACTGGGCGGCCAGCGCGGTGGAGAAATTCTTGCTCGGAGCGATGACGAAGGCGATGCCGTGGCAGCTCAGGTTGGGGTAGGCGGTGAGGATGCCGAACACGAAGGAGGCCGAGAAGGACCGCACCGTGCCGCTCCTGCGGAAGCGGAACGGCGCCGGGAAGAAGGCGTGGCCTTTGAGCTGGACCTTGCCGTTGGTCAGCTCGAGGAGGCCGTCCGGAGTGACCGTGGCCGTGCCGTCGAGAGTGAGGTTGGCGCCGGCGAAGCCGGAGAAGACGAAGTGGTCATCATCGGCAGCAGTACCGAAGGCCACAAGATTGAGGCCATGGAAGAGAAGGATTGGCAGAAGAAAGGAAAAGATCTTCATGCGTAATAGTGCAGCACTGATGCTCGTGGTCTCGGGAAGAGTTGATAAGTACTCCCTCTGTCCAACAATGTAAGACGCGCACGTGTTCCAAGATTTATAATAAGAACTATAATATTTTGGTTATGTGATATAAAAATAATATTATTAAATTCGTTTTTAAAAATATTTTTCAATAATATCACTTTTATGTCACATAACTAAAATATTATAGACCTAATTGTAAATCTTAGAATGTCGTACGCGCCACACATTATTGGACGGAGGGAGTATCTCACTCAATCGCCTTCGCCGCCGCAGTTGCATTTTGCCGTGCTTATTTTTCTGTGTAGGGCGACTAAACGACGCATGCCGACTAGCATAATACTGGCGTGCTGCAGCCGGTCTCCGGTCTGAATTTTCCAAACGCATCGCTGTCTGAAAGTGTTGCATTATTTGAGCTTACCGATCATCAGCTAGCGACGATGAGATCAGCAAATCTTATATGAGATGTCATGCCAGCAAAAGACTGGCTAGATACATCGATGAAAAACAATTAACATAGTAAGTCAAACTATTCGTTCATAGTCAAGCAATGAATGGGACAGCACAACGCGATGAAGGACCAGATGAAAATAGTTAATATAGTAATGTGATCCATGTGGACAAGCGAGACGAAAACAAGATGTACCAAGTCAAACAACACATGATGCGATTAACTTAGTCCTCGATTAGGAATAGTTTACAGGTGCGGAAATTATTTTATAAGTTGTTAGGTATCAATGATCAGATGAAAATAGTTAATATAGTGATGCGATCCATAAGCGAGGCGAAAACAAGAAGAGGTACCAAGTCAAGCAACAAGTGATGCGATTAACTTAGTCCTTAATTACGAATAGTTTATGATTACTGAACTTATTTTATAAGTTGTTATGTAAAAGTAGTTATGAAAAAGCTAGTGTCCTGTTTTGACAAGTTAAATTATAATTTAAATAACTCTAAAAATACATCAAAATAAAAACACTACGTTTACTACATGGTTAGATATATTTCGTATGTTTTACTACTAGCCGGAGTGCAATTTCAAAATCCTTCGCCGGTTGTACCAAAATTAGATAGCGAACATCAACAACAAAATGTACGTACAACTTAACCAAATGAGATTATCATCGGTCTTAATTAATCGGCGTGAGCCAAAAAAAGTATACAAGCAATATTAGTTGCCAAGCAACTCATGCATGCGTGTGGTGTTTATCTTCTTGGACTGCTATAGCTTTATTTCAGTTTTATCTAGACCACTACTAAGTACAGGTCAGTTGACTGGTCGGTCGCATAGTGGTCGTATGTATACGAACCGCACAAAGCAAATTAAATCTGCCTAATCTTAATTATCCACGTAGCGTAGTCATTATAGCTAAATTTTCTCCGCCTCTCGATCCTTTCCGGTTGGCTAGTCCTAGTCATGTAGTACAAGCATCAAATGCCATTGTTTTTTCTCATCAATCACTTCGGCTATGTGACCTTTATGCCCTTTGCCTTTATGTTTTTTTCAATCTGAAGAAACCTTGTCCTGGTCTTTGGTCTTATCTTCTAGATACATATAATTATATACACATGTGCAAAATGTAGTCATGACTATCTACGAAAGCAGTCCACCACCCAGGCATATAGAAGTTTCGTAGAAAAGCTAGGTTGCTTCAAGTATAGATTTGTATACATATCTACTATATACCAAAAATAGAACATAAAAAAGGTTTTAAAAAAGCTAGAAATTCTCCAAATAAAATATCCTATTGTTAATCTGGTGAACCACAACACTTGTGAACAATAATACGATACGGTCACTTCCGACCCGTTATATATTGTTACATGATCCATTCAGGCCCCGTTTAGGAAACGTGGAAGTTTTCATACGATTTTCGTAGAAATTCTACAGGTACCAGTTTAATTTCTGTATGATTTAAGAAAAAAAATTCGCGTTCCAAACGGGCCTCAACGTATGTTACCATTAATAATGCACTTTTTATCTCATCGTATCCACATATTAACTATGTCTCTTCTCTTCCTCGACCTCCCTCTAATGCATAAAGAGATGTTTTCGGCGGCATTGGTCTGTCGGGAGAGAGTATCGATTTGTCTCGTACAAGATAAAACTTTCTCCTCTCTTCTTTCACCTTCTCTTCCCCACGTAAAACAAAGACATGGCATTGATTTAGATATACAATTGTAAGTTACGACATTACAGATACCCTGATGGCACGCATTAGAAAGAATCGTGCACACAGAAAATCACGCACATCGCAACCAATGTTAAGAACACTCTACAATCAAGACTACCATTCATGTCATCTTAAATTCTCCTGGAGGGCTAGACATGGTGCTCAAGCTTGCCGTCGACGAAGGGTACGACATGACGTACGAGTCGAACCCTTCGTTCTGCATCAGTGCAAGCATCTGGAAGCTCTGATGCGTCGGTGCAAGCTCCGGCAGCTGCATCTCTCCGCTAAGGTACTTGATGACTTGCCGCATGCTGGGCCTTGCGTTGGAGAGAGGGTGCGAGCACAACAACCCTAGCTTGAGAGCTAGGCACGCCTCAGCAACATCGTAGTGACCATGGAGCTTGGTATCCACAGTCTCAGCCAGTGATCCTCTCTGCCAGTGCTCCAGCACCCAGTCAACCAGCACGAGCTGGTGACCCTGTGAATTTTGCTGGATTGGCCTTCGGCCGCATGTCACCTCGAGGATGAATATGCCGAAGGCGAATACGTCGGTCAGGGGGCTCGCCTTGCTGGTGCGGCCGAGCTCCGGAGCTAGGTATCCTATGGTGCCGACGACATGCGTAGTCTGCGGGTCGGCACCACGGTCATACAACCTCGCGAGGCCGAAGTCACCTAGCCGGCCGTTCATCTCGCCGTCGAGGAGCACGTTGCTCGCCTTGATGTCTCGATGAACGATCACCTTCTCCCACTCCTCGTGGAGGTAGAGCAGCCCCAACGCAATCCCTTTGACGATCCGGAACCTCTGGTGCCAATCTAGAACCGGCTTCTCGCCGTCGTCGGCGCCATACAGGTGCTTATCGAGGCTCCCGTTTGACATGTACTCGTATATCAAGAGCAGTTCACCTCTTCGCCGGCAGTAGCCGAGCAACTGCGCGAGATTGCGGTGTTGCAGGCGGCCAATGCTGACGACCTCCGCGATGAATTCCTTCATCCCCTGCTTCGAGTCATGCGACACCTTCTTGACGGCGATCTCCACTTTGGACCCCGGTAGCACGCCCTTGTACACCCTCCCGAACCCTCCGACTCCGAGCAGATTCTTGTTCTTGAATCCGTCCGTCGCGCGGAACAGATCCTTGTACGAGAACCGGTGAGGCCCGAACTCCACCTCCCAATCTTCCCGCACCTCCGTGTACTTGAGCCGTCGTCGTACCAGCAGGACGGCGATGGCGCCCGCGGCGGTGATGAACGCTGCGGTAGCTATGGGCGGGATGATCTCCGCCAGCTTCGGTCGGCGCTTCGGGCCAAAGCGAGGCAGCTTTGGCAGCTTCGTGATGTCGATGGCTGGAGCAGGTCCGTTCATCGCGAAGCTCCAGCCGAGGATGTAGTGTCGCGAGTTGAAGGAGCCCGTCGCCGACGAGAAGCCCACGTACGCCGTGTCGGTGAGCACCGAGGAGAGGTCGTAGGTGATGGAGAGCAGCGGCTTGACGGGTCTGGCCGTTCCGAGGGGAGCCATGGCGACGGTGATCTGTTTCGCCTCGCCGTCGTAGTCCACCCACACTTGCATGGCCTCGCGGCTCGCGAGCGTCAGGTTGCGGAAGACGCCGTCACTGCCGTGGTAGCCGGCGCTGCCGGACGCGACGGACGCGAGGCCGTTGACGTCGATGCCGACGTGGTTGCCGTCGATGTCGCGGAACTCGTTGTTCTGGTCGGTGTCGAGCTCGACGCCGAAGAGGTGGTCGGCGGCGTCGCCGTTGCTGCTGTCGTTGACGAGGCCGAGGTACTGGCTCGGGAACGCGGAGGAGAAGTTGTAGCCGCCCGGGGCGACGAAGAGGACGATGCCGTGGCCGCAGTTGTCGGCGTCCGGGCAGAGGATGCCGAACACGAAGGAGGCCGAGAAGGACCGCGCCGTCCCGTTGCGCGCTGTCGAGGGCGGCTCGCGGAAGCGGAACGGGGCCGGGTGGATGGCGTGGGCCTTCTGGCGGAGCGTGCCGTTGGTGAGCTCGAGCAGGGCGGTGGGGGTGACCACGGCCCCGCCGTCGAGGGTGAGGTTGGCGCCGGCGAAGCCGGAGTAGACGAACTGGCCGACGTCGACGGCTGCGGCGCTGCAGAGAGAGACGACGAGGACGAGGACAAAGCAGCTGAGCTTCTTGTGAGCTTGAGGCATGGCCGGAATAGCTCGTACGTACAGAGAAAGGCGAAGTCACCGAGTTGCTAATTTGCCAAGAAGATCAAGAAGGCGATTGCTAGGCTAGGAGCAAACAGAAAGCAGAATCATGATGTCCGTAAGCTAGTGAATGAATCGACTGCTCTGCTAAATTCCAAAAGAAAATCATATATATGTGGGTCGAGTGAGACATGAATGAATCCACTTCTATGTGGGAGGGGTTATTATTGAGAAGATGGGAAGAAGTACAAGCAAATTAAGGAGGAAGAACTTTCCCTTTGTTGGGATATACATTTCTAAACATTCGATCAGATAGGACTTCCGGTGGCGCGACCGGTCGCTGCCCCGTCCTGTTCTTTCAAATTTGACTGCGAGCACCGAACAAGTGAACATGCATGTGGTCATTCGGTTTTTTTGGCTGGATTGATTCCTGGAGAGAATTGCAGCCGAAGGAGGATTAATTGTTTGTGTCAAGAGAAGATTGGCGCCTTCGACGCGACGACGAGTTACGTGCTGAAGAACTGGACCTTTTGAGCTATCACTTGCAGAAAATTTACAAGAGCAGCCCAGGACTGAAAGCTTCGTTCCTGTCCAGCGAGAGTTGTTTCCCCCTGCGGTGATCAACTTGAAAACAACACTTGCTGAGTTTACTTTGCTTCCACTATTGTTAGTCTTGTAGCACCAAAACCCGCGGCTTGTTCAGTTCCGAACTTCACTTTTCGTACTGTTTTTCTTAATCTGTTTAGACATCTATTACTCTTTGATTTCTGATAATGGAAACCGGGGATTTGATTGATTCTTAATTAATTCTTACACTGAAAATATTATTAATTCGATCATCCAAATGAAATTTATTTAGGGAACACTTACTCAAAGTACTCTCTAGCGCAAGGCAAATTTGTGCATTTCTGGGTGATAAACCAAATTTTGGTGAACAGTCTGCTTTTATTGTTTGTAGCGAACTATGTTTCTATCAGTTAACTGCAATTAAATGTTCAGTTAAGATGAGTTACCACTCTTTTTTTCAGGAGACGCATTGTGTGCACCTTTGCTCGATACATAATTGTTAAAGCGAAATCTGAACATGCTATGCCTCAGTCATGGATCAATTATTCAAAGTGATTTGCTCATCTATAGTCAAGGTAGGAAAACTGGGTAGAACCGTAGAATTGCATAGTTTAGTAAATGAGACTACATGCATGATAGAAGTTATTAAGAACACTAGCAAAGCAGATGAATAGAAAACTTCATTTCCTCTGTCCTTACCAACTCACCTTAGCTAAGAGAAGCATACTCATCTCTGCCTAACCAGTGGTCCATGGACGGGCAATTTGAGCGAATTAGATACGCAGTTGTCAAAACAACGGCAGCCTTGTTCTTCTCATCCCATTCGATCCAGAAACCAGAGCAGCATCGTAATGGATTATCACCTGCAAATACAAGCAAATACCATATTCACAAGAAGCAGCAAGTTTCAGGGCGATGCTAAATACGAGAGAGAGGATGTTCATGTTCCATACCAACAGAGGATGAAAGCCCAAGAACAAATTTAGCGGCACAAAGCACCTCCTCCGTTCGAGATTCACGGACCGGAAGAAGACGTCGATCGTCAGACAGGCACGTTGAAGCTCTGAAGTGTTCAAGCTTGGGCAGCTTCGTCTCGCGAGCTACAAAGAAGATCATAGCACGCACAAGTAACAACCATTATGCCATTCCAAAACAATAAATAGATTAACAATTTGATTCGTGCATGCGTGATGTGTTTTAACAGCCTCGCGGTATAAATTTTTGGCAATGTGACGCCTGTTTCGACTTGAAAACAAGGATGCGATTGCAGTACATTGATCTGGTTTTTGTCATGATGAGGATGAGAAGATCGTGGCTTCCAGAGCAAACCTAATTTTTGTTGGAATTTGGCTCTTGCAGTGTCGAAGGCCTCGTATATCTTGTGATGGCGAATTCTTTTGTAGAGGAGGCACGGGCTCGCAGAGTGGGGAGCTGGGTGAAGACGAGACCACCACCGCCACCACCTCCTCCTCCTCCTCCCTTTCTTGGATCTCTTATTCTTCGCCGGCGGCGGCAGCGCTCCTTTTCCTTCTCCTCTGGGATCGCTCCGGTGTCGATTGCGAGGTCCTCCTCGTGGGCATGGCTGTGGGCGTGCTGCCGCGGCGGAGCGCAGGAGGGTTTGGTCTGGATTCCGGCCGCCGCTGCCGCCTTCCTGCCCTCGACCTGGATCCCGACGCCTCTCCCTCTTGTGTGGCGGCAAGCGGCAGGGATTGGGGGAACTGACCAACAAACCTCGATTGCTCCACGGGCCATCAAAACCGCCGGAGAAAAAAACAACTCTTTCCCTTCCGTTTGGGCGCTCGTCGTCGCCTCCTCGCACCATCCCGCCCGCTGCGCTCCACCAAGCCTCCAACTCCGGAACAGGAGGAGCCGTCGGCCGAGGGATCGAGGAGGCGGCAGGCGGCGAGCGTTCCCCGCTGTTCCCCACTCCGACTCGGCGCCGGAGGCGACCGGCGACAACCTCGACTCCCCCGCCTCCGACCCGGCCTCGGACGGCACAGGACTCCTGGTGAGTAAGCTTTCCTTCCTGTTCTAGTTTGTGGAATGCTTGCTGAGAAACTAAAGGGAATTACCTGTGACCTGCACTGATTTCTGACCGTAACTTTGTGGTGTGTGGATGAACCCAAAGGTAAACGCTGATTTATATGTGTACCAAGAATATAGATCTCAACATCACGGGAAAGGCAAATTCACGACTTGTTACGTCCACAATCCATTCTGAAAATGCACTTTCTGAATTTCAGAAAATCTGGAAAAAATACATTCATAGATGTACAACATTGCTATCTCACGAAGTAATGAACTAATAATGCAGCATTCATAAAATTACCTATGGCTTGCTGAATTTCAAGTAAGTGCTTGCAGCAACTCTACTAGACATGCTTAACCACTATGGCTTGCAAGTTCACCCACCAAATTAAAAGTTCACCCACCAAGACATGACGCTTAATAAGGCCATGTTGGATATTACAGCTGTATGCTGGTTGCTGGATAATTTGGAAAACTAGAACTGATGCTTGTTTTCAGAAAATTGTAGTTATGCTTGTTAATCCTGTTATTTCAGCTGCACTGCTTGCTGTTGAATTCAGTTCTGCTCTCAACGCTCAATTGTAGGAGTGGCAACTGAAGCTTTTACATGAGGAGGTGATGGATAGGCACCTACGCTGCAGCTAGTTTCAGCTACATGACGGCAATGTATGGATTTCCTAATTTACTGATTAATTCCTCGCTTTTGAGAGCTTCTTGAGGATGTTATCGCTGTGTTTTGTGTAGCATGTCTTTTTGCTGTCCCTTGGCTATGTTTTAGCAGTCACATAGCTTTCGTTTTATGTAGCTTCACTGATAATTAGACTTAAGATATAATTTCCGACTAATTCCTCGAAAATATGCATACACTGGAATAGCCCTTTATTTTGCACCAAACAGTGCCAGAGTGCAGATATAAAGCTGCACTATGGGCTGACTTGGGCTGAGCCTGCTTGAAAGCAATGGGTAAGTTAGGCTGGGATGGCCAGGTTTTCCTTAGGTTCGTTTAAAATATTATGTTATGTGCTTTATATACAGATACAGCTGCAGAATAAGCAATCCTAACCTCATACATCAACTGAATATAATACGTGTAAATGAACCCACTAATACAAAGATAGCTGTTTTGCATACATATTTGTGAGCTGTAAAACACCACACAATAAGCAATAATACACTACTCCCACAAGAAAAGCCCCTGAAAACTCTAACTTAGCCCCAAAATTACACAACTTGGTACTAAATATAATGTGTAGCATGTGAGCACTCATATATGATAACATCAAACACCATGGATGTCATCGCCCTCCCGAGATGCCGGATATTGTACCAATGCTTGCCTTTGACGAACGATATGACAGTGCGTATGGGTCAAACCCTTCATGCTGCATTAGAGAGAGCATGCTGAAGCTCATGTGTGTATGTGTCAACTCTGGGACTGGCAAATCACCGTCAAGGTACCGCATGATTTGCTGCATGTTAGGCCTTACACTGGTAAATGGGTGTGAGCACAATAGCGCTAGCTTTAGTACCAGGCTTGCCTCATCGACATTATAATCACCTTGAAGCTTGGTGTCTACCGTCTCAGTTAGTGATCCTTTGTGCCAATGCTCAAGAACCCAATCAACTAGCACCTCTTGATTATCCCCTGTATTGTTGTTCACTGGCCTTTGCCTGCATGTCACCTCAAGAAGGAAAGCGCCGAAGGCGAACACATCTGTGAGTGGGGTTGCCTTTCCTGTGCATATCAATTCTGGGGCTAGGTACCCCATGGTACCGACCACGTGTGTGGTTTGTAGGTCAGTGCCATGGTCATACAATCTTGCAAGGCCAAAGTCACCTAGGCGTCCGTTCATTTCACCATCAAGAAGCACATTGCCTGCCTTAATGTCACGATGGATGACAACCTTCTCCCACTTCTCATGGAGGTAGAGCAGACCTGTTGCAATACCTTTGATGATCCGAAATCTCTGAGCCCAATTCAGTGTGGTCTTGTCCTCATCATAGTACAGATACTTATCAAGGCTACCATTTGACATGTATTCATATACTAAAAGAAGTTCACCTTTTCGCCTGCAATAGCCAAGTAACTGAACAAGATTGCGGTGTCGTATGCGGCCAATGCTGACAATCTCAGCAATGAACTCCTTCATACCCTGCCTCGATTCATGGGACACCCTCTTCACAGCAACCTCTACTTTAGATGATGGGAGCACTCCTTTGTATACCTTCCCAAATCCTCCAGCACCCAGTAGGTTCTTGCTTTTAAATCCTTCGGTGGCATGATACAAATCCTTGTACGAGAAACGATGTGGCCCGAATTCAACTTCCCAATCTTCTTTCAGCTCGGAGTACCGCAGTTGCCTCCTCACAAGTAAAATGATGATAGCACCTACAACAATAATGAATGTTGCAGTTGCTATTGGTAGGATGGTTTCCAAGAGTATTGATCTAGGTTTTGGGCCCTCGCGAGGTAGCTTTGGTAGCTTGGTGATGTCGATTGCTGGAGCTGGTTTGTTCATGCTGAAGCTCCAGCCGAGCACATAGTGCCGTGAGTCGACTGGACCCGTTGATGATGAGAAGCCGATGTATGACGGCTCTTGCAGCACTGTTGAGAGGTCATAGGTGGTCGAGATCAATGGCCGTGCAGGTTTCGCCATTTCAAGGGGAGCTATGGTCACGTTGATTTGCTTTGCTTTTCCGCTGTAGTCCACCCATACTTGCTTTGCTTCACCACTATTAAGACTTAGGTTTTGGAAGCTACCGCTCCTATCATCATAATAGCCAGCATAGTAGGACTTTATAGATTGGAGACTGTTGATGTCGATGCCTACATGGTTGGCGTTGATGTCTTGGAACTCAATGGTTAGGGCAGTGTCGAGCTCAACAGCGAAGAAATGGTTGCTTGGGCTGCCGTTCTTCATAATGTTTGTGAGACCTAGGTATTGATTGGGCAATGCATCTGAGAAGTTCTTGCTCGGTGCAACAACAAAGGCCAAGCCCTGTTGGGTCATGCTGAGGTAGCTAGAGCGGATGCCAAACACAAAGTTGACTGAGAAGGACTGTATAGTATCATTGGGTGACTTGCGGAATTGCAATGGAGTTGGGTAGAATGCATGGCCTTTGCGATTAACCGTGCCATTGGTCAGCTCAAGGAGTCCGTTCGATGTGATTGTAGCAGTGTCATCGACGGTGAGGTTAGTGCCAGTGAACCCAAGGTATAGGAGTTGGCTATCACCAGTGATGATGGTTGCAAGGTGAAGGCCAAGGGAAAGGAGAAGGCATAGAAGGAAGAACTTCATGTGAGATGTGTGGATAACTGTAACAAATCAGCCAAGATGCAAGGAGGATCAAGCATCTCATAGGCTATTTATGGTGCTTTTGTGGTTGCAGACTATTAAAATATCAAGCTGTTCAAATTAATTTTGCAGTGAGAGTAACTTGCTACCCTGCGGGTCTTTCCACATGCGTCAATGTCTGAAAGGTTGTCAGTTAATGCTGAATGTCGTGTTTACAGGGAAACGTTGTGTGCCTATTATATAAAGTGAAAAAAATGTAAATTAGGTGGACAACTTAGTTGATCCATTTTTCTGAGATGAATTGATTGTTTTGTCAATGCTAGATACATATCATGCCAATTCCTATGGCCTGTTCAACCATGAAAACGGCCTAAAGCGAGTTTTGAAGATGGGGTCTGTATAGTTGATTAAATTACCTCTGATTATCTGTCATGTCAAATGTGTGTTTTTTGAAACGTGAACTATTTTTAAACTAAGTATGTTTGGATGGTTGCCATGAGGTCCAAAAACTTGCAGTGATTTGCAGTACCTATTGCTATTTTTCTGTCCTGATCAAAATTTACTTGACAGGAGAATTTGTATAATTCGTGCCGAAATTTCTTTTGGTAGTTGTGCATAGAAGAACCATAATACATGCAGTTTATTGCCAGCGAAATGATTTGTTCACCGTGGAAATTAGATTGTTAAATTAGCAATAACTATGGATTGAACCTAAAGCAAGGGCCTTGCTTGCCTTACCTTTGTCATTGAGCCACCCCTATGAGATAAATAATGTTTTTCATAATAACAAGTAATTCTTTGAGATGTGATCCATGAAGCTTACCTCGCACGAATGGAACATGACTGTTCTAGATGCCACAATTACTTAGCCTTTAGGGAGCAGTAGAAAACCAAGTTTTGTCTGATCCAAACTACATCTGAAGATTCATTGGTCCAACCAAATTGTCTTCCATTGTCCATCAGTAAGATCATTTATTAATATTATGCTTGACAAAGTTTGCCTAGTTGCATGAGAAATACCTCGTCTACCCTTGTCGTCGGTAGATTGTTAAATTAGCAGTTTATTGCCACAGAAATACCTCATCTTTTGGTAGTTGTCCATAGAAGAACCATAACACATGCAGTTTATTGCCAGCGAAATGATTTATTCACCGTGGAAATTAGATTGTTAAATTAGCAATAACTATGGATTGAACCTAAAGCAAGGGCCTTGCTTGCCTTACCCTTGTCGTTGAGCCACCCCTATGAGACAAATAATGTTTTTCATAATAACAAGTAATTCTTTGATATGTGATCCATGAAGCTTACCTCGCACAAATGGAACATGACTGTTCTAGATGCCACAATTACTTAGGCTTTAGGGAGCAGTAGAAAACCAAGTTTTGTCCGATCCAAACTACATCTGAAGATTCATTGGTCCAACCAAATTTTCTTCCATTGTCCATCAGTTAGATCATTTATTAATATTATGCTTGACAAAGTTTGCCTAGTTGCATGAGAAATACCTCATCTATAATTTCTTAGTAGGAACCCAGCAATATGCCATCTTCTAAAAAATTTCCTTTTTTGACTTAGATTGGCTATAGCCACCACAAACTTACTAAATTGTTTCATGATGGCTGTAATGTTTGCCTTCATGACCATCAATTAGTTCATAGGCTCTCTCTATAAATCTTTTAGCATTCTAATAATAAGTCTAAGGTTTGCTAGCCCATACATAACCTCATAAACGTGGTTTATCCTAAAGTATATCACAGACAATTGTTTTAGGATCAGTAGAAAATCAACTTTTGTCTGATCTATCTACACCTGAAGAATCCTTTGGTACAATATTATGCTTGACGAGGCTGTCTAGTTGCACTGCAATCAGTTATCCTCAACTGTCTTCATGAAGATTTTGATATTCTCCATACATGACTATAAATCAAACCACAAACTTATCTATGAAGTTCAAAAATTCTTATCTACAAAATTGTTAGTAGAAAGTAGGAACTTAAAGTTGCTTGACTTCGATTGCATGTGGCTACCACAATCACTTATTCAGTCGTTTTCACGATGGATGTAATTTTTCCCTCCATGACCGTCAGTTGATTCATGGGCATGATGCTATGACCTCATAACGTGGCTTAGCCGCCAACCAGACTTTCTGTTTTTGTTTTCATTGGATAGTCATTGGTCCATGATGGACCAACTGTAACACTTTGTGATTCAAGAACACTGGAGATTCCTGATACCTAGCTTATGCCAAGCAGGTCATTTAACTAGCTGGAAGTACAGGGACTTGAGCTAGAAGTAAGTATTTGCCATTTAATGTAGACATGGATTGGAAGGGGCAGTCATTATATTGCTCCCTGAAGAGCTAACTAATATATAGTTCTACACCGTCCAAAACATGATAGCTATGTCAGTCTGACCATATGTGCAGATATTTCGCTAGCTGTGACTGGTTGACATTACCTAGAATTAAGGGAACCTGAATGCTCAGGCTATATGTCACAAGTGTTCTGAGTGTGACCAAATTAAGTCGTGTCAAAGTCCTTGACATGATCGATTTTTTGTATGGTGAAACGTAATCCTGCTCTGATACTTGGATGCGATCGTCTCTGGTCAGATTTGATCAAAATTTCCTCTAGGTCCTCCATGATTATGTTTTTCTCATCCATAGTAAAGACATTCTTTAGAGTTCATCTTGTGTCATGATTTACCTGTTTCTCTGTTTCTTTGCTTTTTTGAGCGTGTGGGAGTCATGCCTTACGAGAATACTAAGCATAATTAGCTAAAAAGGAGATCCAGACATCTAAGGGAAAAAAATTCCAATACTGTTCCAGAAAATATTGAAATTTGGAATATTGCTGCGATAGTTGGATTTGACTCAAATTAACGTAGGACAAAATGAGCTGGTCTTGAGTTGAATCTCCAGCTTGTTGCCATTTGTGAATCACGCTGGCATTAATGTCCAGGTTGATCGAGCGTTCTCATTTGGCTCAAGCAAATTATGGTATTTAGGGTAGTTTCCTTGCCACGGAGTCACTGACCTTTAACCTCAGTATTAGGAATCGATGCAAAATTTAATCAGTGAGGGCTTCAGAGCAATATGGTGAAACAGGTTATTTACATTGCTTAGCACTGACAGTTGCAACTGGTTACGTAGTAGTTGCATTTTTCTCAACATATCCACTCATAGGACTCTGCTCCTTATATCTTCCATAACCACCATTACATTTGAAGCATTTCAAGACTACCCAAGGGTAACCATATACTATCCACTCATCTGATTATACTGTGCATATAATTACACTCATAGTATATTAAATAGTGCATCCGATACATGTGTGCATATAACAAAGACAAGGAAGTACACTCTTAACAATACATGCATTTCATCTACCACCTGAGAGGTTGGATATTGTGCTGTTGTTCGTCATTGATAAGGGGTCTGTCAAGGTCTCAGGATCAAAACCATTGTTCTGCATCAAGGAAAGCATGCTGAAGCTCATATGTGCTGGCATTAGCTCCGGCAGTGGCATTTCGCCGTTGAGATATTGCACGACCTGCCTCATATTTGGCCTTACATTGTTGAATGGATGTGAGCACATCAATCCTAACTTTAGCATTAGGCATGCCTCATCAACGTTGTAGGCACCTTGGAGCTTGATATCGACTGCATCTGTGAGTAACCCTTTGTGACAACGATCAAGCACCCAATCGACCAACATCAGCTGATTATCTTGCAGAGTTTGGTCAATGGGTTTCCGCCCACTAGTAACCTCAAGAACAAACATACCAAAGGAAAATACATCAGTCAAAGGAGTTGCCTTGCTAGTCCGTGCTAGCTCTGGAGCCAGGTATCCAATGGTGCCAACAACATGCGTGGTTTGAGGATCAGCACCATGATCATATAACCTTGCGAGACCAAAATCTCCTAGCCGTCCGCTCATTTCATCGTCGAGGAGCACATTGCTTGGCTTGATGTCCCGATGGAGCACCACTTTCTCCCATTCCTCATGGAGGTAGAGCAAGCCAGATGCAATTCCTTTTATTATTTGGAATCTTTGAACCCAACTCAAAGTAGGCTTCTTCTCTTGATCATACAAGTACTTGTCAAGACTTCCATTCGACATGTATTCATACACTAAAATAAGCTCACCTTTTCTACGACAGTAGCCATGTAATTGCACAAGATTGCGGTGTTGGAGGCGGCCAATGCTTACAACCTCAGCGACAAATTCCTTCATGCCCTGCTTAGAGTCATGGGAGATCCTTTTCACAGCAATCTCCAATTTAGATATTGGAAGCACTCCCTTGTATACCCTTCCAAATCCTCCTATACCTAGTAGATTTTCATTCTTAAATCCCTCAGTAGCATGAAACAACTCCTTATACGAAAATCTATGTGGCCCAAACTCGACTTCCCAATCTTCTCGTAGCTCAGCATACCTTAGCCGCCTTCGAACAAGAAGAACGATAATGGTGCCCACAATAATAGCAAATGCTGCAGTGACTATTGGCAGTACTATTTCTAATACCTTGGATCTAGGCTTGGGGCCTACACGAGGTAGCTTTGGCAGCTTGGTGATGTCAATGGCTGGAGCAGACCTATTCATGCTGAAACTCCAACCAAGCACGTAGTGTCGTGCGATGAATGAGCCTGTAGATGATGAGAAGCCTACATAAACCATATCTGTGAGCACTTTTGAGAGGTCGTAGGTGGTAGAGAGTAGTGGTTTGATGGGTTTGGCCATGTTTAGGGGAGCCAAGGTCACATCGATCTGTTTACTACCACCGTCATATTCGACCCACACATGCATCGCTTTGTAGCTCGCAAGTGTCAAGTCATGGAAGTTACCATTGCTGTCGTCGTAGTAGCCGGCACTGCTGGAGGTCACAGAATTGAGACCGTTGACATCGATTCCAACATGGTTGTTGTTTATGTCCTCAAACTCATTGTTCCGATTGGTGTCGAGCTCAACAGCGAAAAAGCGGTTGGTTGCTTTGCCATTGTTGTGGTCATTGATGAGGCCCATGTACTGGCCCTGCATTGTGTCTGAGAAGTTGTTGCTCGCAGCAACAAAGAAGGCGATGCCGTGGCCGCAGATGTCGGGTTGGACACAGTAGATGGCAAACACGTAGGAGACAGTAAAGGACAGAACTGTCCCGTTGGGCGTCTTCCTGAAGCGGAAAGGAGTTGGGTAGGAGGCATGGCCTTCGAGCCAGGCAGTGCCGTTTATCAGCTCAAGTAGGCCATTTGGTGTGACTGTGGCCACGCCGTCGAGGGTGAGATTAGCATTGGTGAAGCCGGAGTAGACAAATTGGTCATTGCTGGTAGCAAAAGCTGAAAGCTGAAGGCCAAGGAAGAATAGGAGATGTAGAAGCAAGGACAGAAGATTCATCTCACTCATGAGCATATCTAACTCAATGAAGATGCAGCGACATAAGCTTCACTGGCGCATAAGCTTGCACTCTATTTGACAGTATATATTATGTGGGGAGCTAGGCATTTTATTACCTACGCAGTAGGCATGTCTTGCTTGTTGGGAGTCCTGCACTGTCTACTTTTTCCACATGCATTGTGGTCTGGGAGTATGAATCGGTCAAGTAATTGGTATACTGAAAACGAGATTAATTCCGCAGATTTTCTGAAAAGAATCCTAATTACCTGCAGGCTGCAGTGCACCCCAATTGATAGATTATTTTTTGTAGGGAAATTGAGATTTTTTTTGAATTCTCTCTCTCTCTCTCTCTCTCTCTCTCTCTCTCGATCTCAATTGGATGATACCTTGCTATTGCAGCAGCGCTGGGGAATGGTTCCTACTTATTAGCCTTCTATCAAGCAAGTGGGCTCGACAAGAATTACAAGGAATTGAGCTAGAAGTAAGCATTTTCTATTCAAGATTATATGGCTTCCTCAAGAGTTAACTGATCTTACATTGCCCAGGACTTCCTGATTAATGAATGCTATGATGTTCAGTGTATTTATTTACAGATCTAGTTATTTCTCTAGTTGTGGCTGGCAGAAATTACCTAGAATTGAGGGAAACTGAGTGCTCAGGCTGGATGCCATAAATGTTGCGTGTCATGACAAAATCTTTGACAGGATATCAATCTTTTGGACAGTGCACTGCAATATATTTGTAATCTTTCTCTGATTCTGATGCAATCTGGTCTAGTCCCATTTTTTGTGAGTTACCCTTGGGCCGTACTAGATGAAAATGGCGTTTATGTAAGGCAGAGGGATCTAAAGATTGAAGTTAATTGAGCTCCTTGCCTGTTGCCTCTGCAGTGGGTTTCTCTTAGGTCCCACTGACAGTGACTTTCAGTTGATTTATGGGTTTTACCTTTAATTTCATCGAACCTTACATATTCAGTTATATATGTTGTAAAAATATTTCGGTAAATTTAGGATATTTAGACTTCAGATGAAGTTCTCTTTTCTGAACCTGTGATTAACTGGTTATTTAATTGTACAGTGATAGCTGCGGTTTTGATATTTCATACGATTGAAGGAAGCGGCTGGAGGGAGAATAAGGTTAAGAGACATTGATATTGTGCTGGGCCTGCAGCGAAGTAATGCGCTGAGTTGGGCAGGAGATTGCCGGTCCTCAGCTGAGCCTCTTTTCTTTCTCTTTCTCTTAATTTTTCCCCCAATTTTGAGGAAGAATTTTCGGATGTAAACATTTGCCTGCATTGGAAGTCTATTTATGATCTATATTCTGCATCACACAGAGGTAGGTCTAATGCACTATTGCAAGCATTCAGAGTCTCGGATACATACTCTTTATGCTTCCATGGGATATCAGCAATTTTTTCTCCAATAATGCTGAGACAGCAGCGATGAATCAACTTCACCTAGTGACCCTAGGTAACTGTTCTAATGCCATAAAGTAAACTGCTTGTGTTGTCTTTATTGTAGCAAAAACTGATTAATTCTCTTCAGTGGCAGCATCTGAATGTGCATCTGCTCTGACTTTTGAGCATCGTCGGGTGGACAAGGCATGCATTCCGTTGCTGGAGGATTCAAGAATCCAGGTGTGATACTCCCTTCAAGGTTGGACTTATGGGCTATCCTTTGTTACTGCAGCATTAGCGCAATAGCGTGTAATGATGTACCTCGTAGTACCGAGTTAGTGCACTGAATGTTACCCAATACTCTGAATCCCAACATTACAAACCTGAACACCATTCTATTTCGACGTCCAAGAACAAAATTAAATGGATCTAAGCATCATTTAGATTTGGAACAAGAACAGCGTTTGGAGAGACGAACAAAACGGATGTAGAATATGAACCATATTTCGAATCGGTACGACGTCCAGAACAAAAAAGACTAGAATGCAAATCAGAAAAAGAAAAGAGGACTCTGAGGGTGGATCAATATTGGATGCGCCTTGCCGTTGCTGTGGACGCACCTCGTCTCGCTGTGGAAGCGCGCACGCCATTGCTATGGAGGTTGCCTCGCCGACCGGAGCACGAGCTTCATGTCGAGGGCGTTGCAGACGACCTGCGAGAACCTGCTGCCCTTGTAGTCCTTCCTGTTAACGAGTCCGGCACGTTGAACTGTCGCGGATTTCCCACCACCGTCATCAGCCGCTCCATCTCCGCCGACTGCTCTCCGGCCCTGCACGCCCACAAAAACAAAACGCACTGCTCAGCCTCCACGCACCATTGAGGCCCCGTTTGAAAAATTGGTATCTTTTTCCACTTGTAAATTGTTCATAGTTGTAATTTACTTGTCACCAACAAAACCTTAGAATACAACTGTAATTTTATTCGGTGTTTGGGTATATCAAACAGCCTTCGTGCTTCACCTTGAGTTTGAGCTGTCTCGTCTCGAAGCAAAGTCACAGCATCCACTATTCCGCCGGCGGTGGGGCTGTGGCCGGCGCGGCGTTGGTGGCGGTGTCGGCGTAGCCTCGGGGACGTCGATGACGTAGGACTAGAGCATGACGGTGCAGATCTTGGGCACGGCGAGCTTGGAGACGGTGGTGACAGAGCGGTAGTTGCAGAGGTGGTGTTCGCCGCCGGTGATGGTGAAGCCAAAGGCTCTACGTGCGTCGTCGAGGAGGTCGAGGTGCTCAGTGCTGGTACTGGCGGGGAGGCCGGAGATGACGTTGACCTCGCAGAGCCGGCTGGGGTGGAGCTTGTTGCGGCGGACGATGGCCCAGACGGTGGCCGGCGACGCGTGGATCCGCTGTGCCGCCTCACCCGTGGTCGCGGTGAAACACGACAGTCCTCTAGACGTCACGAGGCATGTGCTCCGGTCGGAGGGCGGCGTGTGTAGCCTCTTTAAGGGCCTCTTGCCGATGCTGGGGCGCGAGGTCCCTGGCAACGCGAGGAGAGGTGATGCAGAGCAGGGAGAGGCGAGGCGGAGCGGGGAGAGGCGGGGCAGAGCAGGCGGTGTGTTCGTGCGGAGCCGAGCGGCGGCGGCGTTGTCACGTGGAGCAGGGCGGTCTGAAAAGAAAAAGAGGGTGGGAGGTAGTGTGAAGTTTTACTAGTGGATTGGGCTAAATGAGTTATAAATGGGCTGTATTTTAAAACGAAAATTAGGCTTCCAAACACTCATTTCTAATCAGGTCCGAAATATTATACAGGCCTGTATTTTACACTATTATTGGGCCTAATACCGGTCTCCCAAACGGGCCCTAAACGGGATCTGACAGCTCGCTTGATGGAAAAGAAAGGGAATGGAGTTCTTGCCTCTTGTTCATGTCGATGTTGGTCTTCTTGCAGACGATGTTGGAGAAGCGGCGGCCAATACCCTTGATGGAGGTCAGCACGAACATGATCTTCTGCTTCCGATCGACATTGGTGTTCAGTAGACACACTATGTGCTGGAACTCCTCACCCGCGATCACGAAGAGCAAGGGGCATGGGGTTGGGGAGTGGCGGCCGAGGTGGTGGCGGGTGGGAAGTGCCGAGCGGGTTAAAAAGCTATTACCCTACATCCTCTATACAGTTAGACTTGCATTCCCTTCAACATTAACATTTGTTCCCCATCTATGCAAAATTTCTCTCAATCAATACAACATGCAGATAATCAGAACCTTATACCCAAACGCGGCATTCTAGTATTTGTGATAGTATAACTCAAAAGTACAGTGAGTTTACATAAATCAGGTCTACTAGGCTACTAGCTACAAAATGTTCGTGTGGATCATCTTCCACTCAAGAGGCTAGACGTCATGCCATTGGTGCCAACTGTGCAAGGCAATGATGTGTATTGGTCCAAGCCTTCATTCTGCATTAGGGCCAACATGCTATAACTTAAGTTTGTCGGTGTCGGCTCCGGGAGTGGCATGTCACCTTCGAGGTATTGCATGACTTGCCGCATACTGGGCCTTGTACTGCAAAATGGATGTGCACACAGCAGTCCTAGCTTTAACACTAGATATACCTCATCAGCATCAAAGTCTCCTTGTATCCTCCTGTCCAGTGTGTTTGTCAGTGATCCGTTGTGCCAATGCTCGACAACCCAGTCGACTAGCATCTTTGGACTCTCCTGTGCATAATTGTTGATAGGCCTTTTCCCACAGGTTACCTCAAGAATGAAAATGCCAAATGCATATACATCTGTTAGAGGGGATGCCTTACCGGTGCGTGCTAGCTCTGGGGCTATATATCCCAAGGTACCAGCAACATGTGTTGTTTGTAGGTTAGAACCATGGTCATACAATCTTGCAAGGCCAAAGTCACCTAGGTGCCCGTTCATTTCGTGGTCGAGAAGAACATTGCTTGCTTTGATGTCTCGGTGGATAACAACTTTCTCCCATTTCTCATGGAGGTAGAATATCCCAGACGCAACACCTTTGATGATTCGAAACCTCTGAGCCCAATCCAGTGTGGGCTTGTCCGCTTCAACGTACAAATACTTGTCAAGACTACTGTTTGGCATTTATTCATACACCAATAAGAGTTCACCTTTTCTCCTGCAATAACCGAGTAACTGGACAAGGTTGCGATGTCGGAGGCGGCCAATACTGACAACCTCGGCGATGAACTCCTTTATTCCTTGCTTTGACTCATGGGACACCCTCTTCACCGCAACCTGCAATTTAGAGACTGGAAGCACACTTTTATAGACCTTCCCGAATCCTCCATGGCCAAGTAGATTCTTATTATGAAATCCTTCTGTAGCATGGAACAGATCCTTGTAGGAGAAGCGGTGTGGCCCGAACTCATGCTCCCAATCTTCATATAGCTCAGCATACCTCATTCGCTTCCACAATAAGAGAATGACCTTTGTTCCCACAAGTAGGACGAATGCGGCAGCGGCTATTGGTAGGATGATCTTCAACACTTTAGAGTGAGCTTTTGGGACAACTCGAGGTAGCTTCGGCAATTTGGTGATGTCTATGGTTGGAGCAGGACGGTTCATACCAAAGCTCCAGCCAAGCACACAATATTTCGAGCTGATTAGACTAGTTGATGCCGAGAAGCCAATGTATGCTGGACCCTTCAACACTGTTGAGAGATTGTAGACAACTGATAGCAGTGGCCTCAACGGTTTAACTACCTTGAGGGGAGCCAAGGTCAATAATATTGGTTTAATTGTTGGTCAAAGTTGAACCTAAAATTCCGTGCATGTCTTACATTTGTGGACGGAGGGAGTGTATCTGTTCTCAGTCTACCATACTCACAGATCAATGTAGCACTAAATCTAAAAAAGGTTAATGCAAAATGATTGTGCATATCTTTACTAATAAATAATACAACCATTGAGCCATTCTGAAAGCATTTAAACAGGATATAGAGTGAAAACACCGTAATAAACTGCACTCTTGATATCCTAAATAGACAAATATTTTAAAGCGAATTATCATGAGGCCAAGGACAAGTATAGTAAAACAGAGGTAGTAGCAAAGAAGATTCACCAAGGTGGGAGATTGTGGGTTTGCTTTGCCTAGCTCACATGCATGGAATGAGTTATTTATTTATAAAATAGATATTACTCCCTTTATTTCAAAATAAATGTTTTTCTAGAATTTAACATAAGAATTAAATGTGTGAGTGCAACGTCAGTCTTGCCCTTCTATCATTTCTATGTACATCTATTTTTCCTCTCCGAAGCAATAAATATCCTTACCACATGAGTAACTAGCGCTTTTCTTGATTACATGGATGAAGGGTAAAATAGGATGAAATTGACTAAGACTGCATTGGAAGTGTAGACGGACAAATATTTTTAAAAGAGTTTAAAAGATTAAACAGACATCTATTTGAAATATAGAATATTTTTATTAAACATTATACATACCTCGTACAACCTCCCCTCCCCCCCACCCACCCCCACTACTAATTCTCTTTACAACGGAACTAAACTAAAAATGTGTATATCCTAAGGATATTCAACAATTTACACGAGACTACTGATGCATGCCGAATGTCATAAGCAAGTACATTAGAGGCAACAATGCACATCATCGTCCATCTTATGAGGTGCCAGATATTAAGCCCAAGCTCGTCATCATCTGCGATGGATGCCCGGACATTATGGACGAGTTGAACCCTTCATTTGCATCAAGGCCAACATGTGAAAAGTTGAAGTGTGCCGGCCGTAGCTCTGGAAGTGGCACATCGCCATCGAGGTATTGCATAACTTGCCGCATGTTTGGCCTCGCGTTAGGAAATGGATGAGAGCACAACAATCCTAGCTTTAGTGCATGGCATGCCTCCTCAGTATCGTAGTCGCCTTGGAGCTTGATATCAACTGTATCAAGGAGTGTTTTCTTGTGCCAATTCTGAAGCACCCAATCAACCAAGACTAGTTGGTTGCCTTCTGAGTCTTGCTTGATAGGCTTTTGCCCACAGGTAACCTCAAGAATGAAGATGCCGAAGCCAAATACATCTGTAAGACTTGTTGCCTTGCCTGTGTGTACTACCTCTGGAGCTATGTATCCTATTGTGCCAACAACTTTTGTGGTATGTGGGTCAGTGCCGTGGTCACACAGCCTTGCGAGGCCGAAATCTCCTAACCGTCCATTCAACTCTTCGTCAAGAAGCACATTGCTTGCCTTAACATCCCGATGTATGACAACTTTATCCCATTCCTCATGGAGGTAGAGCAAACCCGCTGCGATCTCTTTGATAATTCGGAATCTCTGCCCCCAATCTAAAGTGGCCTTGCCCTCTTGGCTATACAAGTGCTTGTCAAGACTTCCATTTTTCATGTAGTCATACACCAGAAGGAGTTCACCTTTTCGCCTGCAATATCCAAGTAATTGCACAACATTACGGTGTTGTAGATGGCCAATGCTTACAACTTCAGCGATGAATTCCTTCACGCCCTGCTTCGAGTCATATGATACCCTCTTTACAGCAACCTCCAATTTAGATGTCGGAAGCACTCCCTTGTATACACTTCCAAACCCACCGACGCCTATCAAATGCTTGTTCTTAAATCCTTTGGTGGCACGAAACAAATCCTCATAGGCGAACCGGTGGGGGCCATACTCGACCTCCCAGTCTTCGCGGACCTCCTTATACCTAAAATGTCTCCTCACCATTAGAACAACTACAGTGCCAATAGCTAATCCAAACACCACAGAAGCTATTGGCAGAACGATCTTTAGGAGTTTTGATTGAGGTTCTGGACTAAGATCAAAAGGTAGTTTCGGTAGTTTGGTGGAATCGATGATTGGAGCAGCACCATTCATGGCAAAGCTCCAACCAAGCACATAGTGATGCCCTGTGCTTAAGCCTGTTGAGGATGAGAAGCCAAGGTATGCTTGGTCTGTTAGGACTGTTGAGAGGTCATAGGTTGCTGCGAGTAGTGGCCTCACAGGTTTTGCCATACCAAAAGGAGCTATGGTCACATTGATTTGTGTTGACTTGCCATCATAGTCCACCCAAACTTGGATTGGGCCACCTCCAATAAGGGACATATTTGTGAACATGACATCCTTATTATCATCATTGTAGAAGCCAGCAGAGTAGGATTGCACCGAGTCGAGGCTGTTGATGTCGATGCCGACATGGTTGTTGTCGATGTCCCCGAACTCAGTGTTCTGGATGGTGTCAAGCTCGACCGCGAAGAGATGGTTGCTCGCACTGCCATAGTTAGTTTCATCGAAAAGTCCCAGGAATTGGGCCGGGAGAGCGGCGGAGAGATTGGTGCTCGGAGCAATGAAGAAGGTGAAGCCATGGCTCCTTATGTCACCAAACGAGATGAAGCTAGCAAAAACAAAGGACAAAGAGAAGAATTGCACCGAGCCCTTCGGAGAATAGTGGAAGCGCAGTGGAGCTGGGTGAAACGCGTGCCCTTTGATCTCGTATCTATCTTTGGTTAGCGCGAGAAGGCCGTTCGATATAACTTTGGCTGAGCCGTCCAGGGTGAGGTTGGCGCCGGTGAAGCCGGTGTAGATGAATTGTTCATGGTCACTGCCGGTACTAGAGTCTAAAAGGTAAAGGTTTATGAGTAGGATCAGGAGGAAGGACAGAATAAGCTTTGTGCTACTCATAGCTCTGTGGATCTGTAATTTGCAGATAGGTTCAGAAAGAAAAAGGACTTGTATTTTGCAGATCACGCAGTGTGGCTCTGCATTGCATACTTGCAATATGTTTGGCGATTTATAGCTTGCAGGGCACTCACTAATTCCTGAACAAATGCGACCTAGTCTGCTGGAGCTTTGTCTAGGTCACCAAGGGAAGTTAGGGAGGAAAAGACTAGACGTAAGTACGTAACTCCTGGAATAGTAGACTGCAAGAGTTGGGCCTCCACGGTACCTCCATGACTTTAGTCTAAGTTGTTTGACAAATGTGCTATATTTAATCGAAATGCATGCATCAGAGATGCAGAGGTATCATCACACTATAGTGCATGAGCACTACACCCCAACGGTCCGCGAGTGTTATACATCGGTAAATTTTGGAGCACTTAGGAATCGAAACTCACGACCTGGGGAACATACAGTGTGTTTTCCAACCGCTGGGATAGGAGGATAGTTGTGTCTACCTTCTGACCAAGGATTTGAATTTCAAAACTTGTTTGAATTTTTCGATACGGTAAAGCTCAGTTGTTTCCGGTAAGCGCCCCTTAAATCAGGCAGAATTGTGTAGTTTAGTCTTAGGGTGGGTCCATCTACCAGGTGTATATACCCATCAGGGCGCCAGTCAGTTCCATTTTGTTCTGCACTTGTTTGCCTTTTATAAAAAGTGGTTGTCACTGGTCAGGGAGATGCCTATTGTTCGTGCTGTTGCACAATTTTCTACGTACCCTATCGATACCGTGCTTTGGCTGGCAACGGTGTGCTTCTGAAAGAACCCAGCAACTTTACTGACTTCCCGGCACAGCTGCATCGCTGGCCGCCAAAGAGATTACAAAGTCTGAAACCTCAGATTGCCAAACCAGCAAAAGAACCAGGAGCCAAAGCGGCACCCTGCTTAGCTAAAACATGGGCAACATTATTACATAGCCGATTACAATGCGTAACTCTGAACTCCAGAAAACAAGTAGAGAGAAGGACTTTGGCTTTGCGGAAGAGAATTCCAAGCTAGGCCAGATCTTCATCGGAAGATTGCAGGGCCTGTTTGAGGATCAGAGCATCTGTTTCAAGAATGATTTTGGGCATAGCTGCCTCGGAAGCGAAGTGAAGGGTTTGCAGGCAAGCAACTAATTCAGCATGTAAAGCACTTGCCAGATTTTGGAGATGACCTTTACCAGCGCCCTGTATTCTGCTCTGATTATCTCTAATGCAGAAACCCCAACCACCTTCTCCAGAATCTACACAATAAGCTCCATCAGTATTTACTTTCAGAAACTCATGGGGAGGAGCAGTCCAGCAGAGATTGGCCGAAGTCTGAGATGAAGAAAACTGATTCATCACCGCCCCGAATTCCAGCACTTGTCTTTGACATCTCGACACGAGCTCGTCAACTTGGCACGCTTGATCACCTGCATTGACCTCATTGCAGGCTGCCCAAATGTTCCAGAGTAAAACAACAGCAAACTTCATAGGTTCCGGAGGTTGAGACAACAGGACAGAGGAAACTTCTGAAGCATTGCAACATCCCGTAAGCTGAAGTCGAATGTGTTCTAGATCGGCCACTCCCTAGCATGCCCTAGCATATTTGCACTTAAGAAACAGGTGCCCACCATCCTCGTCCATTCTGTTGCACATCATGCAAATAGGGTCCGGCTCGATGCCACGACGACGGAGATTCGACTTGAGGGGCAAGCTGTTATGCATAAACCTCCACAGAAACATGCAACTCTTTCTAGGCAGAGTTAAGCTCCAGATCTTCCATACTCCATGAAGAGCATTTGTCATATTTGCTACAGTATCACTTGATGCTGGTTGTCCCTCCTCAATCACTGCTAACCTGAGGCACAGATTATATGCTAACTTAACAGTGAAGGCTCTGGGTGCCATGCGATAAAGTCCTCAAAGTCAGCTCCTACCGGAATACTGAGAACTGAATTGACATCCTCTGGATTAAAAGCTTGATTGAGTAGGTCTTTATCCCATTCCCCGCTAGTTGGGCAGATGCGATCACTGACTTTGTGAAGCAAATGTTGGCCACAATGAGAAGAGGGGCGCCTTGTACTCCCCCGCGGAAGCCAAGAATCCTCCCAAATGTGAATATTCGATCCATTCCCCACTCTCCAAATGTAACCCTATGTTGGGGAAGGGGTCCCCGCGCTACCCGGTTTTGACGTTTTTTCGTACTTAGAGGAGATCAGTGCAACACCAACCTCGTCGCGACGCCAAGACCGCACGACGTCGACTCCGCGACAACACCAACCTCGTCGCGACGCCAAGACCGCGCGACATCGACTACGCGACAACACCAACCTCGTCGCGACGCCAAGACCACGCGACGCCGAATCCATGACGGTGACAAGTTCGTGCATGACAGGCGGGACCCACGGGATATTCCTGGAATATTCCCAAAGGAAAAGACCTACACGCCCCCAGGAGCGTTGGTACATCTAGGGGCATGATTGTAAAATGCCTGAGGGCATTCCTGTAATCTCCCCTACCCCTCCATTCTCCCTATAAATAGAGGGATACCCCTTCCATTTGGGGGGATCTAGAAATTCTGCAATACCGGTTTGCTTGCACCTCCTCTCCTCTAGTTTGCAACATCGCAGCGAATTCGAGCGGCTTCGCGTCGGGTATCCCGCATGCGCGATAGCGGTGTCTTCACGACGTAGCTTCCCGTGCAACCCTCGTAGGTCCGTGGAGCCGTGCGGGGGTGCCACAAGTTCATCGTCTAGTCTCGTTGCTACGACAGTTGGCGCCGTCTGTGGGAAGCTAGCAAGAAGCCGTGTGACGAAGACCGCAGTCGCCACCGGGAGCGCGAAGACGCCACCGTCAGCCCGCAGGACGATCGAGCTATTCCACCTAAGAAGTGAGGAAGAACAAAGTGAAAGGCCACGGCCACCACCGCAACGGGCATGAGAGCAACGACCTGAAGGACGGCACGCGCCGGTGTCGTAGCGTCTAGCTATGCTCCCCGTCACGGCGTCGACCTCGGGATCTCCATTGCGGTGTCTCCGTCACGGAGTCGACCTCGCCCCTCCGTCGTGATGTCGACCTCTACGGTCCGCCGCGGCAGGGACTTTGGCACTCTGTCACGGTGTCGACCTCTACGGTTCGCCGCGACGTCGACTTCGGCACTCCGTTGCGGTGTCGACCTCTACGTTCCACTGCGGCGTCGACTTCGACACTCTGTCGCAGTGTCGACCTCTACGGTCCGCCGCGGCGTCGACTTCGGCGCTCCGTCACGGAGTTGACCTCGCCCCTTCGCCGTGATGTTGACCTCTACGGACCGCCGCGGCGTCGATTTCAGCACTCCTTCACGGAGTCAACCTCGCCCTTCCGTCACGGTGTCGACCTCTACAGTCCGCCGCAGCATCGACTGTGACACTCCGTCACGGAGTCGACCTTGCGTCTCCGTCGCGGTGTCGACCTCTACGGTCCGCTGCGGCGTCGACTTCGGCACTCCGTCACGGAGTCGACCTCGCCCCTCCGTCGTGACACTGACCTAGACAGCGTGTCATGACGTCGACTTCGGCACTCCGTCGTGCCATCGACACCGCTCGACATGTGGCCGCCCACCTGCTGGCTTGTTCCTTCGGCGCCCAAGCTTGGGAACAACATGCAAGGGGCTCATCTTCAGCATCGTCACCCAAAACCTCCTCGTGTGCGCTGGGAAGCCTCATCTCCCCCGCACGGGTCGAGTCAAAAGCCTCCTCGCGTTGGCCGGGAGGAACCACCTCCCCTGCGCGAGTCGAGCACCTAAAACTCCTCGTGTGCGCTGGGAAGCCCCATCTCCCCCGCACGAGTTGAGTCAAAAGCCTCCTCACATTGGCCGGGAGGATCCACCTCCCCCGTGTGAGTCGAGCACCTAAACCTCCTCGTGTGCGCTGCGAAGTCCTATCCCCCCCGCATGAGTCGAGTAAAAAGCCTCCTCACGTTGGCCGGGAAGAGCCATTTTCCCCGCGTGAGTCGAGCACTTGAATCTCCTCGTGTGCGCTGGGAAGCCCCATCTCCCCCGCATGAGTCGAGCGCAAAGCCTCCTCGCGTTGGCTGGGAAGAAGCAACTCCCCCACGTGAGCCGAGCACCCAAACCTCCTCGTGTGTGCCGGGATGCAGCCCGTCCCCCACGCGAGTCGAGTAAAAGGCCTCCTCGCATTGGTTGGGAAGAAACATCTCCCCCATGTGAGTCGAGTATTGTCACTCCCCCGCATGAGCCATCTTGCAAGCCAAGAAAGGCCCGATGCACACGTCGCCGTGTGCCTATCTCTGAGTGTTTCGCTTCTTTTTTGGGCAAGGACCCGGTACGCACGTTGCCGCGTGTCAATCCCTTCTTGACATCAGTACCCGACTATTTGATACAGGAGGAAAAGCTTAGGGCTAGAAGACGACTACTCGCGCTACCCGCCACACCGGGGGACGCGAAGTTTGTTTGATTGGGACGCAAGGTGCCCGGTACCATTCTCAACATTGCAAGGGACTACGCCACCCTGCAAGGTACCAAGTACCACGAACAACATCGCAAGGGACTACGTCACCGGAGTACCCACGGGCAAGCAGTGATGCCGCATGAAGCCAAGATGCCACGGCGTCGACTCCTTGGCACTCCGTCATAGCGTCTCCGTCAAGCTTGGCACTCCGTCGTGGCGTTGACCTCGGCACTCCGTCGCGGTATCAACCTCGGCGCTCCATCGCGGCGTCGACCGCGGTGCTCCACCGTCGCGGTGTCCGACGCGGCATCCGGCGTGGCGCTCCATCGCTGTGTTGACCTCGGCGCTCCGTCGCAGCGTCTCCATTAACCTTGGTGCTTCGTCGCAGCGTCTCCGTCAACCTTGGCGCTCCGTCGCAGCGTCGACCTCGGCACTCCATCGTGGCGTCTCCGTCGTGGCCTCTCCGTCATGGCATCGACCTCGCCGCTCCGTTGTGGCAACTCCATCGTGGCGTCGGCCTCGGCGCTTCGTCGTAGAGTCTCCGTCAAACTTGGTACTCCGTCACGGCGTCTCCATCGACCTTGCCGCTCTGTCATGGCGACTCCGTCGCGGCGTCGGCTTCGACGCTCTGTCGCAGCGTCTCCGTCAACCTTGGCGCTCTGTCACCGCGTCGACCTCGACATTCCATCGCGGCGTCTCCGCCGTGGCCTCCCCGTCGCGGCATCGACCTCGGCGCTCCGTCGTGGCAACTCCATCGCGGCGTCGGCCTCGGCGCTCCGTCGCAGTGTCTCCATCAACCTTGACGCTCCATCGCTGTGTTGACCTCGGCGCTCCGTAGCGGCGTCAACCGCGGCGCTCCACCGTTGCGGTGTCTGACGCGGCATCCAGCGTGGCGCTCCATCGCGGCGTCTCCATTAATCGTGACAGCTCCGTTGCGGCGTTGACCTCGGCGCTACGTTGTAGCGTCTCCATCGTGGCATCTCCGTCGCGGCGTCAACCTCGGCGCTCTGTCGCCGCGTCGACCTCGGCGCTCCATTGTGGCGCTCCATCGCGGCGTCTGCGTCGACCTTGCCGCTCCGTCGCGGCATCGAGTCCGGTGCTCTGTCGTGGCGTCGACCTCGGCGCTCCATTGTGGCGCTCCGTCGTGGCGACTCTGTCACGGCGTCAACCTCGGCGCTCCATCACGGCAAAGCCTGTGATGCCTGGCCATGCTGCAACCTCAGCAAGGAAGGCCGTCCCTATCACATCCGCTCCTCTACTGCTCCCGCGGCGGAGACCTTGAAAACCGCCTGTGCCTCACGTCACCTCGCTCCCCACGGCCCAAGCAGGAGGCCTCACCAGCACGCCCTCCGCGTCGCCCCAAGTGGCCACGGCGGTCTTGAGCAAAAGGGACCACGGTCGATGCGGCACGGTCGCTGCAACGGGTCCCGTCACTATCTTGTCACGTCTGCTCCTCTGCTGCTCCCGTGGTGAAGACCTCGAAGGCCGTTCGTGCCAGACAGTGCTACAGCTGATATGGCGAGCCCCACTGTCTTGAGCAAACGGGACCACGGTCGATGCGACGCAGTCGCTGCGACGGGTCCCATCACTATCTCCTCGCCAGCGCGCCCTCCACATCACCCCGGAATGTCACGAGGGTCTTGAGTGAACGGGACCGCGGTCGATGCGACGCGGTCACTGCGACGGGTCCCGTCACTATCTCCTCGCCAACGCGCCCTCCACGTCGCTCCGGAATGTCACGGGGGTCTTGAGTGAACGGGACCGCGGTCGATGCGACGGGTCCCGTCACTATCTCCTCGCCAGTCGGTTCCGAATATCACAAGTCAGAGAGAGGCAAAAGCTGTCGAACCTGCTGAGTCCCTACAAAAAAAGAAGAGGGGGGGGAGAAACCGAGGAAACGAGAGAAGTCATCTGGTGAAACACATCATGTCCAGCGGTTTAGGCATATATGAATACCACGTTACCATGGCATTTACAAACACGACCTCATCAATCACACTAAAGGGACAAGCATGGCGACGAGGACGCATACGCGCGGTGTTGGCAAGACTACATCGCTCAGATCGGATTGTACAAATATGGCAAAAAGCAGAAAAAAGGGAGGAGCGTCTACACGTGCGACGACGTGCGACTCTCGTATCGCCTACCCAAGAGGCTAACAATCCACTTACAAGATACGCGGCCAAGGTGCAACGATATGAGAAAAGCAGCTGCATCCGTCAGCAAATACAGTAGCAGTCCATCTCATGCATTATAATAAAAATGCGGTAGCAGTCCATCTCATGCATCATAATAAAAATATGTCGAGCCCACCTCATACATAATAAACAGAAAATGTTTGTACAAGTTCATCTACACACTGCACTTTTCATCCAAGGGAAACAGCAATATGCCATAACAGTTCATTTTACATGCACAAGTTCATCTCATACATCCCAGCATACTACATCGAAAATAAAACACACGTAGTTGAAGATAGTCATGCGGCGAAAAGAAAAGTAGATCGAGACAAAATGAAGGGGACATTACCCTCAAGCAGCAGTGACCGCACAAGGGGGTCGAGGCAATAGACGGGGCAGCTGGAGGCGGAGCTCCGGTGGCGGTGCCCTCACTCCCAGCGTCCTGCATGAGCGAAACGGCGGCAATAAAGTGCGGCAGCGGCGCGGCGTGAGTTCCCGAAGTAGCGAAACAGGGACGCAGGCTTCCCAGGCAGCGGCGGCGCGAGCTCCCACACGGATGCGGGTAGGGTCCCCGGAGTAGTCACAGCGCGGGTCCCCACTCGGCAGCGGACCGGAGCCGGCGTGGGGCGAGGCTGGCGTGGACGATTGCGGCGGAGGCGGCGCAAAGCGGAGCCCCGGCGGCTGCGCAGAGCGGAGCTCCAGCGGCGGCGGAGCCCACCGGCGAGGCCGAACCGGCGCTGGGGGAGAAGCGCAGGCGGAGCTACCCCGGCAGCTTGGTGGCGGGGCCCGCCCGGCGAGGCCGAACCGGAGCTACCCGGTGGCAGGGCGGAGCTAGCGTGGGGCGAGGCCGGCTCGGGGCGCTCGGCGGAGGCCGGCCCGGGGCGCTCGACGGAGGCAACGTGTGGCGCCCCCGGCTTTTAGGCCGGGTAAGCCCTCGTGATCACTGTACCGGTCCCTGGATCAGTAGCCGATACACACGAGTTAACCTGTACATCATTGTCATACATGCGTAAACAATTAAATAGACCGTTAAGGGCAATAATCTGATACCTGTAGCCCAACAGCTATAAACTTGCAGCGGAAATCCAGCGGAGATGTGGCCCATCAGTATGCCATACCCGACAGGCAACTGACTGGGGTTACGCCCTAGAGTTTGCATTTGTAAACAGATCTTCGGTCTTGATGTCTCCTTCGTCTGGCCAAATCAACAAGCCAGTTGAGTACATTGAATGTACTCGCAAGCTATTCCCACAGGAGGATTATACGGCAATAATTCATGCAGGGAGTAATTCAAGGAATAGCTCTACCCTAAGTTGCTTGTTGTGCGGAAATGTAAGTTTTAATTTAAATATAAGGCTAGTAGATTTCAAAGCATTTTGAAATTCACGAATACAGTAATAAATAACATCTCATCTCATCAAATGGAGTAGGCACTGCTACTCACTTATCCACCTAGCACCGTTAGCTTCACCTATCATCGAAGGCTCCATCTATCCTTGGATAGCTCCATCCTCCGACTAATAGCTCCAACTAACCGGCACCTAGATTTTGCTACACCAGCTCGTATGGTCTCCATCATTCGACCAATCCAGCTAGAATCGATTCACCTGCAATTCCTTGCCACCGTAGCGTGGCCTTAATTGCACACTGTGGACACGTCATGCCCACGTCCTTAATCCCATTTCCCAACTTTCGCAAACAAAGCTCAGTCTAACCAGTGTGTGGCCTTGCCAGTTCATGTCCATGACCGAGGACGCGGCTATTCGAATAGTTTTTAACACTCTGCAGAGGTTGTACGGCTTTACCCACAAGATGTAAGTCACCCTGGGAGTACTTTGCAAGTATACTGATAGGGATATTACAACGAGGCTTTCACCCGCTTCCATATTAAAGCTGGCCCCGCTAGACAAGATCTACCCAACTTCGTTTGTGTCCAGGCAGCCTGACACCACAACCCGGAGCTAAACCGTGTAGAGACCCTCTAGAGAGACTCATCCAACTAGCACATTCCCATACTTCCCACGGGTCCAGACTCTAATACTTGCCGGGCTACTACACCAAGACCTTCCCATAAAGGTCATGTGGACGTACGGTAAGGAACCGGTTTAGCGGCACTTAGGTTCGGTCCTTAAGCGATTCGAGCAAGACTCCATTCCATCACACAGCATTCATGTAGCTTCCGGCTACTCCATCATCACCCATGACACCCTTACATTTCTCGCTCGAATCAGAATCAATCTCCATTTCCACTTAGGGTTTCGAAAGCATCAATTTCAACTCATCACCTCGGACGGCATTGCCGGACCGAGGGTTTTATTCCCAAATCCCGAAGGAATGTGTAGTAACTGATCCAAAATGGGTTTTAATGCTAAGCAAGGCTAAGCAGGGCTAACGCCTATAAACCTAATTAATTTGCTGATCGTACCATGATCAACAGTTAATACTAGGGCTACAAGGATAGGGTTAATAGACCTAACTATTGCACTACTGGGTTAACTATTCCTACATAAAATATCGGTGATAACACATATCATGCACTTTCACAAACAATATAAATAAACTTTTTGCAATTATAGGGTTCAACATGGTCAAAGTGGGAATGCTTGCCTGGCAACATTATCCGGGGCTCGGTCTTGAACACGATTCGACATTCGTCCGAAATCTTCTGCGCGGTATCTTCTAACGTCGTTATCTACACATCGAAAGAGTGGCGAATAAGTCCTTGTTACAAGGAAAGAACCGAGAACATCAAATGCAAAAACCAGAATAATTAACTCGTGCAACTACAATGCGTTGGGTTAGCTATTGTGATTTCGTGGGGCTTTAATTTGATAGAAACATAGGTTTTAGGTTATCTCGGCGAAGGTATCCACTTAGGCTGCTGCCAGGTTAGAATTTTCTCTATCTGCTTTATGGGTAAGATGAAACTTCGCCACCCATGCGACGAGCAGTAGCGAGGCGACAGCGACGGTTGCTCCACCGCGGTAAGAGAAAGGTGGTAGCGGTAATGGCTTGCCACGGCGGGAGCAAGGTAGCAGCAGCAGTGGTACGCTGCGGCAGGGGCGAAGCGGCAACGGCAGAGGCTTGCCGCGGCAGGAGCAAGGTACCGCAGCAGTTGTGGAGGGCTGCCGCGGCGGAAGAAAGTGGCAGCGGCAGTTGCCGCGAGCTGCCGTGGCAGAGGAAAATGGCAGTGGGCATTAAAGTTGGTTAACACCAAGTGCAGTATTCCGTTCGGGGTGACTAGCCGAGCATTGAGCAGTGTTTACTAAAGTTGCCCTAAGCATGACTCTCTACTCAATGCTTCTCACATCCCTACATACTATTTACATGTTTCAATCGTCTCAACGTCAATCGTCAGAGTATGTGGCATGAACTAGTACTAGCGGTTAGCATACTGATTGGAGATTAAAATCAGAGATTAGCTACTATACTTAATTACTTGATTAGACCTTCCTAATGAAATCAAGCGGCATGACAGTACTTAACCAAGCAGTTGGTTTTGGATGCTACGCTAGCTATCAACACTACCGCTAGCTATCTAACCGATCCATCGCTAAATACCTAGTTAGTGCTTAATTGTCTCATTTACATGTGGGGACACATTGTCAGCTCAGGCGTTGAAGTATTATCTGGTACATTGGAGAGAGAAAAGGTGGTGTCTAATTAATTGGCCGGCTTGAGCACCTAACAGTGGTTAGCGTTTAGCCCACTTCTTAACATGCATGCTTAAGGGAATTGAGTTGGATGCCATGGAAGAGATATGGAAGGAATAGAGAGGGGAAGATGGGTTAGGCGCCGGCGCTGATGTTGCTCACTGGTACTGGATGGGGCGGTGCTGACCTAGGCCTCCTTGGCAGCAGGGCGCTAGCAGCTGGCGGCGACCCAAGTGGAGCTCGGGCTAAAGGGAGCGGCGCCCGAGGATAGAGCAAGGGCTCGGCGTTTGGGGGGGGGGAGTCTAGCCAGCGGCGAGATGGGCTGGTTGGGGTGGCCGGTGGCGAGGGAAAGAGCTCAGGAGCTCGGGGGCGTTGCTGGTGGTGGCGGTGGTGCTCTAGGCGGGTGGTGCACTGGCCAGAATCCGCCGGCGGCGGGCCGAGCTGAGCGGAGAGGGGAGCTCGCTAGGTGAAGGTGCGAGGGGCGGCAATGAGGCGTAGATCTCGCCGGGGCGGCGGAGGGAGGTGGAACTCACCAGTCCCTCGGGCAGTGGGGATCCCGTCGGTAGCTCAGGCAAGGAGAGGGAGAAGGGACGGGTGCCGGCCTGGTCTAGTGCTCCGATGCCAGCAATGCGGGGAGGTCAAAGCCAACAGTGGCTCACCGGCGGCCGTAGCTCAGAAGCGGCGCAAGGAGGGCGGCGTTGAGGGAGAGTGAGCAGTGGCTCGGATGGGGTTCAACGGGAAGGGGTGGAGCACGGCGGAGCGGCACAGGGAGCGGCGCGGTGCTTGGGGAGGCAAAGCTCTAGGGAAGATTTGGGGAAGAATGGGATGAGGCAGCCAATGGAAAGGAGGGGTTAGCGGCGGCTGTGGTGAGGAGCTCCCGCAAGAGCTGGTGGTGGCGGCGCCGGAGGACTAACGCCCGTGGTAAGCGGCGACCGGAGCTTGAGGGAGGACTGGCGTGGGGCTGCGTGGCTTGGCTCAAGGAAGAAATGAGCGGGGCAAGGGAGCTCGGGCACGGAGGGCTGCTCGCTGCCCGGGTTGGTGTTGAAGCCGGGGAAGGAGGACCTTGGAGAGGTGCAGCTCCAGGATTTGGAAGCTGAGAGTAGAGTGAAGGTGAACTTGAGAAGAGAGACACTGGGAGCTCAGCTCGGGAAGAAGATAGGCAACTTGAGAAAAGGGATTGGTTTGAAAGAGAAGCACATGTGCTAGCGCAGGGTTAGAGCTACCGTGGCGACGCTTGCCGCGGCGAGAATCCTGCTGCTGCTTGGCATCGCTTGCTGTGACTTGTGCTGCCGTGTTCATGGGTGAACAGTGTAGGCAGGAAGAGGTGGAAGGGGGAGCTAGCAGAAGAAAGAGAGAATGGGGAGGATGGATATGGCAGGTGAGACCAGGGCCCATACTGCAGGGAGTAGGAAGTGGAGTCGGTTGGGACCTTGGTTGTAGATTTAGCAAAAGCAAGATAAAGTTCACAGTAGGGAGAGCAAGAAATGGCAACGAAGATGGACTGAGAGCAACAGAGATGATCAGTGCTGATTTGACTGGTCCTTAGGGGATTTTTTCGAGAGAGAAGAACATACAGTGGTAGTGGCGTATTATTGGAAAAATGGATCAATACTATGTTGAAGGTGATTCACAAAAATTGAAGAAATTTCTGTAAGATTCAAACAGTAGATAATGAGTCAAATTCAAATTTGTCAGAAATTCGATTTGGAGCTCATTTGAGATTTTTAAACTGGACAAGAAGGTATGAGCACGGAAATGAGATCCATACTATGAGAAGATGCTCTCATGCCTTTAGGAAGTTTTTAGGAAGATAAGATTTGAAGGAACTTCCTAATCCAAAAATCAGCTCACGCTACTATTTGAATTAGTTTGAAACATCCTAGCTGGAGGCTCTCATTTTATTTGCTAGCTCGGTTAAGAATGATGGCAGGAGTGCCGTAGGATTTTCTAGGATTTTTGGGGAACTTGGTTTCTATGAGTTGTATTGTACGTTCCATTCATCTTTAGATTTGCATTTGAGATTGATTTAAACACTTACACCGCACAACTCTACATTATTTTCATATGGGAGTTGTTATGAATGTTAGGAGGTTCCCATTTGTTTGGAATTGCTAGAGACCAGGAGATCAATTGGAATATTGAGTTAGGGCCTTGCGTATGCCTTGTTTATGTCATGTAGGGTTTTACGCAGGTGCGTCCATATGAAAGCGGTGTATTGGTGCACACATTCATGATAGGTCATGTCGAAGTGGGTGGCGAAAGATCACGTCACTCGGAATAATTTTGCGACGTGTATAAGTTTCAATTTCACAAAGAGGGTGGAGGGGTTTTATACGTTAGGAGAGAGAAAAGGTGGTAAGAGTGCCCACGGGATATATGCACATAGATACCATGCATGCGCAACTGGAGATGATATATGCGTCTACATAGAGGCGTTTGGTTGATAGATGGGCATATACACGTACATGCGTAGGTATATACAAGCGAAAGGTTTTAACGGTGCGTGTGTGTGGTTATGCTGGAAGTCTGACAGGGAAGAGAGAGACGTTGTCGCCTTACATCAGGGGTCATAGGATTGGAATTGATGGAGAGATGGACACGCGGCGGGGGGGGGGAGGATGAACCAATCGACGCTAGAGTTACGAGAAAGATGACGAGGTTTTAACTAGGTTCGAAAGATGACGAGGTTTTAACTAGGTTCGTTTAAGCGATTACCATTATTAATGCAAAAAGTTTTTGTTAGCCCTAATTTTTGGGTTTTGGAAAATCAGGGTGTGACACGACGCGGCGGCGGCGGACCGGGAGGAGGCCGGTGACGCGGCACCCGAGCGGCGGAGGCCGAGTTCCGTCCGGAGGGAGGTGGCCCGCGCGGGCTCCGGGAGGCAGCAGGCGACGGCAGCCGAGGGGCAGGTGGCGGCTCCGGCCGGAAGATGCGGTGGCGACGGCAAGAAGTGGAGGCGGCGGCGGCCTGGTGTGAAGAGAGGCGAGGGAGGGAGAGACAGAGGCGGCGGCCCGGGTGGGGGGATATTTATTCCACCGCCCCCCATTTAGCCCTAGCTGCGGGATGTGCCACGGCCCAATTCGGCCTGGGCAGCGAGGAAAAGAAAGGGAGAGGAAAAGAAAGAAGGGGAGAGGAAAAGAAAGAAAAGGAGAAAAAAAGAAAAGGAAAGAGAAGAAAAGAAAAAAAAGAAGAAGAAAAGAGAAAAAAAACAAGTTTACCATGGACCCGGAGGATTTTCGCTAAGTCCCCGATTTTATCACGGGTTGGACCTGAAGGATTTTCTCTAAGTCTCTGATTTTACCGCGAGATCGCTGGCATTCATGTTCCGTGACCCCGGGAAGGTCACGACAACTTAGAGGTCGTCAGTCCGGTCAGCGCGCCGACCCCGTCAGAATCGGTGCGCCGGCCCGGACGGGCACTGGTTAACCGCCCATAGCGGCGAGGGACTACTGTTGGGGAAGGGGTCCCCGCGCTACCCGGTTTCGACGTTTTTTCGTACTTAGAGGAGATCAGTGCAACACCAGCCTCGTCGCGACGCCAAGACCGCACGACGTCGACTCCACGACAACACCAACCTCGTCGTGACGCCAAGACCGCGCGACAACGACTCCGCGACAACACCAACCTCGTCGCGACGCCAAGACCGCGCGACGCCGAGTCCATGACGGTGACAAGTTTGTGCATGACAGGCGGGACCCATGGGATATTCCTGGAATATTCCCAAAGGAAAAGACCTACATGCCCCCAGGAGCGTTGGTACATCTAGGGGCATGATTGTAAAATTCCTAAGGGCATTCCTGTAATCTCCCCTACCCCTCCATTCTCCCTATAAATAGAGGGATACCCCTTCCATTTGGGGGGATCCATAAATTCTACAATACCGGTTTGCTTGCACCTCCTCTCCTCTAGTTTGCAACATCGCAGCGAGTTCGAGCGGCTTCGCGCCGGGTATCCCGCGTGCACGACAGCGGTGTCTTCACGACGTAGCTTCCCATGCAACCCTCGTAGGTCCGTGGAGCCGTGCGGGGGTGCCACAAGTTCATTGTCTAGTCTCGTTGCTACGACACCCTGTTTAAGAAGTTGGACACCTTTGAGCACACTCTACCAGGCATAAGAGATACCAGGGCTCGGGGCAGCCGTAAGGATATTTCCATCTGGGAAGTATCTTGCTGAAAGTGCATCTAGTGCCCCTAATGGATTTTGATGATTAATGACAAATGATTAAGGGACTAATGATTTACTAAGTGTATACAGGTGATTAGTCCCCAAGAAGTTGATTTAACCCATGGATGTCGACCCTCAAAAATCAAAGATGAAGAAAGGCTTGGACTTAGAAGATTAGTGGAGATTTTCTAGAGTTCTTTGAGTCCATAGGACAAGCCGCCTATTAAGAGGGGTATGACATTTAGGTGTGAAGAAGTTCATTGAAGAATGCCTAACTTATTTCAGATTCATTCATTGAAATCTCTTTCTGAAACACAGTCAGTGAATCCCGGTTGTACCGGTTTGAAGAACCAGATGTACCAGGATTAGCTTCTGTGTTGAAGAGTTAGGGAACCCTGCCGCTTAGGGTTTCGCCCTAGTTCCATATTCTGGAAATCGGTTCGACCGGTTTGGGAAGACCGGTGATACCGGAATATGCATTTGAATCCCAAGACCAAGTCCTGTCCGTTTGTCTGCGGTTGCACCGGGTTCTCTCTTCCGGTTGCACCGAGAATCCTCTCTGGACTTAGGTCGCTTTGATGCCCTAGGCTAAGTCGCACTCGGAGTTGTCTGCGGTTGCACCGGGTTTGTCTTCCGGTTGCACCGGGAATCTCTTCTGGACTTAGGGCCAAGTTGTTCTCAGACTAAGTCCTATTCTTCAAGTTTCTGCGGTTGCACCGAGTTCTGTCTTCCGGTTGCACCGAGATTGTTCTCTGGACTTAAGTCTTGTTTTGACCTAGGCTAAGTCAGTGTTCGTTGAATTCCGCTGTGCAACTACTGTTCTTCAGTATGACCGTTATTTGAATTCCGGTTGCACCGGTTTGGTGTTACGGTTGTACCGAAGAAGAATCTTGAGCCCAACGACTCTTTTGTAAGCCGTGGCTATAAAAGCTGCCCAACCCCTGCCGTGGCAGGTACCCGACACAGAGTGCATTATTGAGCCAAAAAATCTTCTCTCTCAGCTGAACTTTCCCCATTCCTCTGAGTTCTTGAGTTCTATTTCAAGAGAGGAAATCTTTGAGAGATTGAGATCTATTGGGCAAAAATTCAAAGGAGTTCTTCAAGCTTAGTGTTCATCACCTATTACTCTTGAAGATTTGGCATCTTCTAGCCGGCTAGGTGTTCTTGGAAGAGCTCCAATCTGTGGAAA